>JAODAL010029026.1:0-52335 GCA_025379985.1 Phyllomedusa bahiana | reverse complement strand
GGTGAGGTATATTAAAATTTATAATAAATATTATATAAAAATATATAATATATATATGTGGTGTGTGTATATATATATATGTGTGTGTGTGGTATATATATATATGTGTGTGTTTTATATATATGTTTATAAATATGTAATTTAAAAATATAATATAGGTATATATATTTATATATATTATTATATAGTGTATATATTTTGTGTGTATATAATATATTGTATATATATTTATATGTGATATATATGTTATTGGTGGTTATAATTATATATTAATAATGTGAATTTTGTGGTGTATATTTTTATATATATGTGTTATATATATTGTGTATATATTTTTAATTATGTGTAAAAATATATTTTATAAAATAATATATATTTTGTTATATAATTGTAAAAATTAAAAATTTGTGGCACCAACAACTATGCCAGTTCAAAGTCACCAAATCACCCTCTTCCCCAAAACTGTGCTCTTTGAATGCAGGAGATTGTTTGACCATTCTACACCCTAAAGCACTGAGTTGCCGCCATGTGATGGTATTAAAAATTTTAAGTGTTAACAAGCAGTTGGACGGGTTCCCTAAAAAAGGGCCGGGTTGTATATTATACTACATAAACACACCCCGTCCGATTAAACCTGTCCCAAACGGGATTATGGGAAGCTGGCACTCGGTTCATGTTCCACACAGCTATAGCTGTGGAACGACAATTCCAGCATGCCACAGCAGCACACGAGGTGAAAATGAGATTAAACTTCTGAATAGGGGGACAGACCAAAAAAAAATGTAAAAACACTTCTCGCACTATCCAAAACTTTTAAAAAAAAAACCTTTTGTGTGGAGTTACATGAATAAAATACCTGCTCGCTTGCATACAAATTTTAACTTAAGAACAAACCTGCAGTTTTTATCCCCTTGTAACCCGGGGGATTATTACCCCTTTTTCCCCCGAAAATAAGACAGTGTCTTTTTTAAAAATTTTTGCTCCTAGGGACGGCTAAAAAACTTTTTTTTTGGGGGAAGTTTTATATTTCAATAAAACAAAAAATTCACATTTATTGTTAAAAAAACACCCAAAAATTTTTAAAATATATTTGTAGTGATTTCATCACAAACATCAGAAATAAGCACCCCAAATTTTTAAATTGCATAAAAAAAAATGCACCATTTTCTTTTTTTGGGGAAACAGGGTATATATTTCACACACATACATAAAAATCCCATCCGAGTCCCCATTTTGACCATTCCGTTGGTTCAAAAAGTGGTACACGTAGCCAATGAAGGAAGTCTTTGGTGGTAGCCCCCGGGGGGGGTATATATTTTTGCGCATTTTCCCCATTTGTGGGCAAAAGTAAAAAGAAAATTTCTAAATTTTAAAAAATTGATTATGTCGATTTTTCATCCCAAAGGGCCCCCCTAAACCCCCCAAGGGGAAACCCCTAGGTGCACGCCCCTGTCCACAATATATAAAATGCAAAAGGCGTGTAAAGGGGCCCACCCAACAACCCCGGAGAATTTTTTCTATTCAAAAAAACACAGGACATAAGGAATTTAAATCCCTAGAAAATTAAAAAGTATTTTACATTTTAAAAATTATAAATATATAAAATTTTATATATATAAAATATATATAAATACACACACACACACACACACACCACACACACACACAAAGTAGGATCACATTATTTGACCATCCCCCCTGTGTTCAATTGGAAAAGCGAAAACCCTCGGAATGAATTTTGGGGATGTGAGCGGTTCGGGGGGTATACAATTGGACAAAATCCCTTTTTTGCTGTCAAAATTTAGTGTTAAAACCCGATTTTTATCGACAAAGTTGAAATCGTCAATTTTTTTATGGTGACCCGAAATTTTCAGATCATGCGATAATCAAGGTTAAATCGAGCATCATCTATTAAATGTGCCTTTTTTCGGCCTTTCTGTAATTTTGGGGGCCAGCAAATCAGTTACAAAATGAGCAGGGGAATGTGTGTGCGACGTCATGAGGGGATGTTATGGTTTGCGATTGGCTGGAAAAATCACAGACCTCGTTTACATAAACAGCGTTTCCTTTTTCCCCCTCAGTGTCTCTCAGCGTCTCATAGGGAAGGACCTGCGCTCTGCCTTGGGGCCCAAACAGCTCACAAATTAGTATTTCTGCCGGGAAAAGTTTATTGGAGATTTAAGATTTTATTTGTTAGCAAGAAAATTTTTAAAGCAGATCTAGCTGTAAATTCATTTTTTGCACACCTACATTTTTTTCATTGCGCAAAAAATCCAAGTAATTTTAAAACCGCTTTTTATATTTCCCACAGGTAAATTAAAAGGTGCAAAAAATACCGTGTATCATCAAAAATAATTTACGTGTTTTTTGCTTTTGCACACCCAGCTTTGTTCATTGACGCAGTCCCGAAATCTTAAAACAGCAATTCTTATTCACCACAGGTGAATTGAAAGGTGCAAAAAATCCTTTTTAATTATCCCAAAAAAAAAAACATAACGATACTTTTTTTTTGGACTTTTGCCCATCCAGTTTTTTTTTGAAGACACCTTGCAGTTAAATTTGAATCCAGCAATTTTTTTTGTTTGGGGTTTTTGAGAAAAGCGTGATTTGCCGTTTTTAAATAAAGACTTTCCAAAACTATCCAACCTTCTAAAATTTTTATATTTTTAAAATTTGGAGCGAAATGGGGGTAAGGGAAAGGGGGGGGTAGCACATGGGGGGAAGGGTACGAGGAAGGTTCCTTTTCCCAGTGCTGGCCAACAGCATGCCAGGGGATCGCTTTGCAGGACCGTCGGGCCTTCATCGCGGGGTCAGGGCCCTTGAATTAAGTAACGCACGTCGCCAATCTGTCCTTCAGTGGTTAATGAAACCCTGATCTACATTTTCCCTCCCGTCCTGCAGTAGGGCCCAAAAATGTCGTCATCACATCATCAGCACCTTCCCAACATAAAGCACCCAAATGTCGCTCGTGTACCCACCACTGTGGATAACCTTGTCGCGGACCTCTTTGATGACAAAATGCAGTTGGGGCAAAGCATGTAAAAAGTCAAGAGGATATTTTGTCTGCTGTGCGCCCTTTATGTCCCATCAGAGGGGAAGGAAGCCGGCAATCGGAAAAAACCCCGGGGGGGTCGGCAAGCCTTGCATGCCCCTTGCTTGTACCCCGCAGCTCTGGATGCAAAAAGTCAGGCGCCCAAGTCACCTGGTTGATGATTTATCCGACTTGCGGATCCATGGGGGTCTTTTCAGCAGAATTTGCTTGCGAGCGTTCATCACTGGACGAGGAAAACGATGGGGTAGGTCGTGGGGTCCCGCCTAAAAAAAGGGGAGAGGGCGGTGCAAATCCGCTGATATGATTCCCCCCAGCCAGGTCAGCGAAAACCCCCGCTCCTGCTTTCGCGTAAAAAAAGGTCCGGACCTCAAAAGCCGGGGCCTTCTTTGACCAAGCCTTATTCACCCAGCGATGTCATATGCCGCCTTTGCCGTAAAGCATAAGTAAGGCAAAACCCTTTAAAGGGTTTTAAACCAACACCAACATGTCTTCACATGCAGCGAATGCTGAGTTAAAAATGGAGGGAACACTTGGGCCCAAAAAAAAGGCCAGACCGACGCGGGGCCCTCCAACCTTTTGTCACCCCTCTTCCCGCCTCCCCCTCCTCCGCCACCACCAGTTTTTCCCGTCCCTGTTCTCAGAGTCATATCAGGGTCACCTCCCTTCAGCCTACCGTCGCCCGAGTACCCCCCAGCACCACCAGCCCCATCCTCCCCTTCTCCTCCCCCAGTTTGACGCCTCACGCCGACACGCCAGTCTGCACCCAGCCTTCTGTCTTCCATTTTGGAGCAAAAGAAACCCTAACCCAAACATCCCAAACCAAAAACTAAAAGTCGGTTTTCCCGGCTTTTGGTTTTGGAAATTTTTGCCTTTTCGTCTGGTGGACACAATGGGTTCCCCACTCTGGCCCTCGTGCCCCCAATACCAGATCCGAGCAGGCTTTCTTTGCCAGAAAAGCGCCCCTGCCCGGGCCCAGCCAGTGCCCCATCTAAAATTTAAGCCGTTGTCTGCATCTTTCCCGGAAAAGTCCACCCACCCCCGACACATGGACTAGTAAGCAGGCCTCCGCTTATCTCGTGACGATGGGGTGAGCTGGGGGGATTCTCTGGGGGGGGCGGTGGCTCTAAAGCCGGGCACGTCTTAAAAAACCGCAGGGATGGCGGGGCTCTTTCCCCAAGGTCCTCTGGTGGCATCACGTGCCCAGAACCGGGCCCGTGTTGAAATTAATCTCCCTTTGGGAGACCGTCCACACACAGGCAGGAGCTGTGGACGCTCTAAGCAACGAGAACCGACGCTGGCTGGGTGACAAAACCCTTTGTGCCAGGAAAGGGTTTGGTGTGCGTAACGGCGAAATCTGCTGGCCGCCCTTAAGATCGGTAGGCTGGACACATCCTTCCCTGGACAGTCATAAACTTGCGCCAGAAATTTCTAAAGAGCTCCCCGGGGTCTGGACTCCCGGGAAAAAAGGCTCGAGGTCTATTTTCCCTTTCCCGCCGTTCGCCCCCTGCTTCGTCCCCCCTGGCGTTCAGCGTCAGCTCGGCCCCCCCCTTAACCGTCTTTTGTTGGTGGCAACACCTGGAATTCCCCCCCCACATGCTCCAGCGATTGTGGAGCAGCGCAATGCCTTTTTCGCAGTAGAAGGAAAAGGGCCCAAAAAGCAGCGGTGCGGACCTGTGGTGTTAAACCCACCGAGAGTGGAGGCGGGTGAAAGACCTGCACCATCCTTGCAGTTTTGAAGAAGCCACCAAAAGGTCAGTGCGGAAAATGCCCTTTCAGCAGGCTTGTGGGATCTTAGTTCTGGAACGATCGTTGGACCTCTGAAAAAACAGGCCCGCCAGGGGAGGGGGAGACGGACACAGATGGGGACCGGAGCCTCTCTCCCCATCAAATCCACAAGGCCCACGATTCACAATTTCATCGGTTTTCATTAGGTATTGGTTCGGGTCCAGAGCAGTGAAGGGGGGCCCATCAGCTCTCGGGTGCTCATCTCAGCAAATCGGGCTGTGTTGAAGCTTTCCGGGGCAGCGAGGAGGGGGGAGGAGGAGGAGGTTTCCTAGACACCCACTTTCCCACGTCCCTGCCTTGAAAGAGGTTGGCCGAATTTGAGGCGGAGGGGAAGATGAGGAAGATCATTTGCTATGCCCCTCGACCCCAAGGGTTGGAAATCAAGGCCCATTCTCACATGGTGCTTGGATGCTCCCTTTCCTCCCAAAATGATCCTCGCATTAAGGCCATCAAAATGAAAAAACAGTTACTGGGTGGCCACCCTCCTGGTCCCCGGTACAAAAAAAAACTCAGTTTCCCTTCCCCCCCCCAAATAAGGGGTAAAAGCGGAAAGGAATCCTTTCTGATTGATCAAATGGGGACATCGTTGCATCTGCTTTTCCGTTTTCCCCCAAAAGTCACGGTGGAACAACACAGCGCGGACAGCTAGATGCCTAGTAGGCGACGGCCCGCAGCAGGCAAAGGTTGCGGAAGCCTAATGGGTGACCTTGGCAATCTTTGTTTACCACCTCACCAACGCATGCAATTCAGGGGACACACCAAACCAGAGATCGCTAAGATCATGGTGCACGCTAATGCGTCTCAAAAACCATGTTTTTTTCATGTGTCCCGGATCCAATAGATTCTGGTATCCAAAAAGGCGAATGGCCCAGCTGGCTCGCATGCCATAGAGGTGTTGTCCTGCCCCCACCAGCGCTATCTGACGGACCCCAGCACGCTTAGGAGTCATTACGCAAACCAAACCGGCTTTCCACAGATAATGTGGGCGTTTGACTTTCATCAAGATGAATCAGCATGGTCTCTGATGATGTTTGGGGCCCCCAAATTTCCGAGGTCAGATTAGTTGCCCTCTACTCACTTCCTTTTCAAAAAGAAAAGGTCCTCTTGAAAATTTTTTTAAAATATCATTTCTTACGCAATTTTTATTTCTTTTCCTCTTTTTTATTTTCTTTTGTGTGAGTGACTGTAAAAGGGCCAAGGTTTTTTAACAACACCTATTCCTTTACTCACTTTACTTAAAAGTTTTCCATTTTCAATGGTTTTTTAGGTCATGTTGCTGTGAATACGCTATAATTAGGTCCTTTGGAACAAATGTGGCTTCTAAGTGGCATTTCTCCTCCAATTTTTAATAGTGGTGGAATCATATTTTTAATTTTTTGGGGGGCTGGGGCTGGGATCAGCAAAAATTCATGGTCCTTTGGAACAGAAATGTGGGTTCTAAGTGGCATTTCTCCCTCACAATTTTTAACATGGCTGAGAAATCATATTTATAAAATTTTTTGGGTCATGTAGCTGTGAGATACAGCAATAATCTGGTTCTTTTTGGGAAAAAAATGTGGCTTTAATGGCATTTCCCCCCTCACAATTTTTTTAAAAGTGGCTGAGAAGTCATTTTTTTAATTTTTTTGGGGGGATGCTGCTTTTTAAATCAGCAATTAAGGGGCCCCATTATAAAAAATGTTGTTTTAATAACATTTGTTCTTCACAATTGACCAAGTGGCTCAAGGGCAGCTTTTAATTTTTGGGGGCATTTTTCTTTTGAAATGCAGCAAACACATCCCATTCTAAAAAATGTTGTTTCTAATAACATTTGTTCTTTACAAATTTTCAAAATGGCTCATGGGCATGTTTTTTGAATTTTTTGGGGGATTTTTTCTGTGACACATAACCCAATCAGGTCCTATTTTAAAAAAAATTTTTTTTAACAACATTTTTTTTTTCACAATTGACCAAAGTGGTCAAGGTCATGCTTTGAATTTTTGGGGCATTTTTCTGTGACATCACTTCTAAAAGGTCCTATTCAAAAAAATTTTTTTCTAACAGAATTGTTCTTAAAAATTTTCAAGAGTGGGCCCAAGGTAGGGGCTTAAGAAACAGGGAATATTAGGACACTGTTAATGGACACATATTGCAAAATGACTTGTTTTTGCAAGATCTTTAAAAAGCTATCAATCCCCGTATTAACAACCCATTTAATACAATGAAAAAAAAGAAACAAAGACATGGGGGATTCCATCCCATTTTAAAAAAGTGTTTTCTGAATTTAAAATACTAAAAAAATTGCATTACAAAATACTGGTAAAAAAAATTTCCCCCGAATTGTACAAGGGGGGTACAGGAAAAATTGACCGATTAGGTTTTCAAGGGGCATGGATATGGACAAGGACAGAGAACAAAGTACAGAAACCTTTTCCTCCAGCATTTAGTAAAAAAGAAAAAGAATCCAAACAAAAGGGCACCCGGGTGTAACAGGCGTTAACCACCCAAATTTTCCCGTAAGCTCAATTTGGGCAGCACTCAAAACAGGGGGAACCTACCAGTTTGACTGTGTACTGAGGAAGGCTGGAGTTCCCACACTTCCCCTTCCCACTCTTTCAGCACGACAGTTTTTTTGCTGCGTCTCGGGCTTTTAACCTCGGGTTTTAGTTTAGGGGCGCCACCGGGGTCTCACTGCACCCACTGTAACCCGGGCCCTGGGGCTTTTTTGTGGGACGGCAGTTTTAGCAATGTCCAGTTCAAAATAAAAAAGGTGGTTGAAAAAAATCCCTTTTTTTTGGCACTTTGTAATTGGGGGGCAACAGGTTTAAAAGGTATACTTGGCCAGGGGCGGGACAGTATTGTCCAGTTCAACTAAAATGGTGGTTGAAAAAAACCCCCTTTTTTTGGGCTTTTTAAAAATGTGGGTCAACAGGTTTTTAAGGCTCTGCGGTACAGGCAGATATGTTTTGTTTCCTTAACAAAATGGTGTTTAAAGACTCCTTTTTTTCGGCACTTTTTTAAATCTGGGGTCATGCAGGTTTGGGGCTCATGCTGCGTTCCAGGACAGGGATATTCAATGTCCCGTTCAAGTAACATGATGGTTCAAATCATACTGCCTTCTGCCACTTTTAATTTGTGGGTGATGCAGGTTTAAGGGTCAGGCTGTGGTACAAGACAGGGATAGTAAATGGTCTGTGACTTTTTTTCTGTGACTTTTATAACCTAAGTTGACTGTTGTGGATGTTAATTTCAGCTTCTCCAGCCTTGTTTGGGTGTAAAAATTGAAGGTGTTGTTGCTCTCCCATAGACTTTAATGGTAATCGCTCATAATCGATGCTCACTATCGAAAAACCTTATCGATAGCGGCCGACTATCGACTATCGATCGATCTCGATAGCCAACGCAATCGCTCAACACTAGTCATAATTAAAAGGGGTGATTTATCAAAGTTGCAAAAATTGATAATTTGTGCCTTTCAGGTCAAGGGTGAAAAGGCGCAGTTTGTGAACTGTTTACATACTGCTGTGGTTAGAGTATCGTGAGTAGACAAATGACACCACTGTAAATAAGCAAAGTTGAAACTTGTTCAACATGTGCAATTAATGTGAGGAGTAAACATTGTCTATGAAAGTGCACAAAGGCAGACTGACAAGATACAGTGGAGCAGCTCAAAGCAAAAATTAGCCAGGGGACTAACAGAAGTGTGTTTAAAACAATCCTACTGCATATGGGGTTCCAAAGCATTCGGATGGTCACTGAACCTCTGCCAACACAGGTGCATCTGCAGAAAAGGCTTCAATTTTCACAGTAGTATTGTAATTGGACCTCCATTGACTGGCAAAAGGCTGCCCTTTCCAAAAAGTCACCTTTTGTGCTTCATCAAATGGATAGACTTTGGAGTGTCAGATGAGATACATCAGAGAACAAACATTCGCCATAGCAGGAAGAACACAAGCTGCTGGTGGCAGCCATATAATCTGGGGAATATTTTCTTGGCATTCTATAGGCCAACGTAACCATGTGTAAGGCAATCTCAACCGATTGGAGTATGAATCCATCCTTGCAGATCATGTACATGCAGATAAGCAGATTGTCTTCCCTGGCGCAGATGGAATCTTTCAGCAAGTCAATGTGACATGTCACACAGCAAGAAGTGTCTGACATTGGTCGGAGCATGATCAAGACTTTCAGTAATACCTTGACCCACTTGTTCTACAGACTTGAACCCTACTAATCATTGATTGTTGAGTTTGTTTTAGGGAACCTCCCCCCATGCACCGTCCAGCAGCTGTGGGATGCACTGCCATCAGCAGAGCTCCAGATACCTGTGACAATCCACCAGCACCTTACCCTCAGCCCATCAAGCTGTCTGGAGATTAGCTGGCAATATAAAATAATGTGACTTAACTGTTTAACATACTGCATTTTGCAGGGCAGTGCCTGTGACAAAGATTTGCCAGAAACACAGTTATACAACAGAAACAGCTTTGGCAAACTCAGGACTGTTCGCAGCTATAACTTTAGCAATGTGCTGGAACCAACTTCGCCAACACTTCAAGAGCTCTGAACATGATTAGTCCAAGAGTGGAACTTTAGACAATGTTATGCTCATTGTGCCACCCACTATACTTCCTGTGCTCCTGTGCTGTGTCAGACATATTTCTGTTAACTTTGGCCACAGTAGGTAACACACTAAATGTTTCTTTGGTTTTTACCATTAAGAACACAATGTTCTACATATCTTTAACACTGTGTTGCATTAAGATGGGTGAAAAATTAGCAAATATCAATAATATTTACAGAGCACCAATGTATAAGCAGCTATAAGATGTAGCTGAAGATTTCATACAGCAGAAAAAAATATTTGTTTTGTTATGAAGGCTTTGTCAGATGCCATTGTGTTAGGGTTCCCATGGATACAAAGGCATATAACCCTGCAATGTGCAATGGCGGTTGTATGAATAAAATGTTTCTGTGTGTGTCGCTGTTACTAGGTCAAAAGATCTCTCTTCCACCTAACAATTATACTGATGTGTTTTCTAGAGGAGAATGCAACAATCTGCTTCTGTGCAACAGTAATGACTGTGCAAAAAACCTATGTCCAAATTAAAGGGGTCGTCCGCTTGAAAAAGAAATATTAAAATAGGGTCAAGATGGGCATAAAATGAAAAAAATAACAAAAAAACAATGTACCTACCTGTTACTCACTGCTCATCTCCACTTCTGAGTTCTCATCACAAAACACAGAAGAGGCTCACACACATTGTTAGTAATTGTCCACCATGACCCCATTTAAATATAAATCTTTATCAGGTGGACAACCCTTTTAATTCTGGGGAAATCAATGCCTTACCTTTGAGAACATAAAGTAAAAGTTAAATTGGTTGAATTACAACAGTTCTTCCCAGCCTCACACTTTTATCTGTAACAGACAAACATTCTGCAGATCTTAAATTCCACAACGCATGTCAAGTTTCAGAAAAAGTGTACAGCACATTAATGAGCACTAGGCTATGGCTACACGGCAGTGACGAAATACCGGTCAGATTCGGATTAAAAATCTTTTGCATGGTTCTAGGGATGGTACGGTCCGTGGTTTGCGGATTTACCAGTCCCCCAATCACTAAATAGCCCACCTTGTGCCCGAAAACCGGGTGGAAAATTGTGCATGTCCCGAGTTTTTTGGAACACTGGCAGCTTGGAAATCCGTCCGGCTAAAAATCCGTTCAGTGTAGATTACTGGGCGGATTTCTATTAAAGTCTATGGGGATGGTTGCTTGTCGATTTTCCGACGATTTCCAAACCGCCTAAGAAAAATACATGCCGTGTGGACATAGGATTATGGTTTTTCATCTCATCTGCCCCAGTGGTCCACATCTTGATCCATACTGCTGCTTTTTCATCACATCTTACAGCTTTATGTGGGTCTTTGAAATGTGCTGGCACTCAATTTCCTAAAGGGACAGCCAATAGAGTCTAATGTAAACCAAAGTCATGGTGCCCGAGGTTTCTTAAAGGGGTGTCCCCCTATAAGTTGCTCGGAGATGACTGAAGACCGTAAATAAGGGTCTTGCAGATTGTTACAGGTATCTGGAGCCATGCTGACTGCACAGCTCTTGGAGGATGCGTGGGGGAGGTTCAATAGAGTGAACACAATGACTGAGGTGGTCTCACATATGCTCAGGTTCAAGACTAGGAAATTAGGGGCTAGGGTAGTACTTGAATTCTTGGCCATACTGCTCCAACTAATGTTAGACATTTCTAGCCATGTGACATGTTGCATTGGCTTGCTGGAAAATCCCATCTATCCCAGGGAAGACAATTAGCTGTACATAATCTGCAAGGATGGATTAACACTCAATTCGGATGAGAGAGCCTTCCACCCGAGCCCAGAGAATGTCACAAAAACATTCCCCAGGCCATAACGCTGCCACCAACAGCTTGTGTTCTTCCACTAATGGTTGCAGGATGCTTGTTTGCTAACAATTTCCTGCCTGACACACCAACATCCATCTGTGAAATGAAGCAGAAAATATAAGCCTTTGCCAAACAGCGGCGTTACAATTCCGATACGGCCATGAAAATTGAAGCCTTTTCTGACTATGCAACTTTGTTAGCAGAGGTGAAGTGGCCATCCTTTTGTAATGCGCCCTATACATAACAGGGTTACTGAACTGTTGTCTTAGACACACATCTAGTATCCCCTGGTTCATTTTGGCGGTGTTCAAATAATATTCAGGCAGCTTATTAATTTTCCAAACTCACGTATAAATTTATTGGTAAAAAACCATCAGGCATATATTTCACATATAAATATGCATACGTTGCCTTAATATCTGCAAAATATTTCAATTTGCTGCGGTATTAAAAACTGCAAACCACCTCTAATAGTACACAATTGTGTTCCACTGTATCCAGTCTAACTTTACTGGTAAACAATACACAGTGGTGGCATACAACGTATCAACATGTTACTTAGCTTCTGCCGTTCAGTCCTTGCGTCTGGATACTGTCAGATCTCAGGCAGAACTAACTCGTCCTCTCAGCACAGAGTTACATATAGTCACGTATAAATAAATTTATACGTGAGTTTGGAAAATTAATAAGCTGCCTGAATATTATTTGAAGACTTATGGAAAGCAGGAGGACACCTGCATAGGCAAACTACAGTGCGGTATTATCTTTCCTAGAAAATAGGATTAAGGTACTATACATTTTTCATTTTGGCGGTGATCAGCTTCTTTGTATGGTCTCTGTCTTCCCTGGCACCTCTGTGGGCGACATTAACCTCTCACATAAATGTCATGCGGTGCTCTGCAGTTTGCACATGGCTCGTCCGAAATTGTGCCATTTGTCCACTCAAATAAATTTTCACCAGAGCAGCAAGCAAATAGAATACGGTTACCCTTGGTCCAAAAGCTAACAGTCATCCTTTTTTGCGACTCTGTTAAATTGCCCCCTCTTCCCATTAGGGTTCTTTCAGACAGCACAGTTTTGGTGCAGTTTTAACATTTAAAAACTGCAGCAAAACTGCAAGCTTTTTATGGAAGTGGCTGTGTAATTGAGTCTAATTTGGCACACAGGTGACATATGGCTCGATTGAAGAATGCATGTGATTTTTTATTGCTTGCATTTTTGATTCCTTTGAAAAAAGCAATAAAAATGCAACGTGTAAACCCACCCTTAGTAACATCATGCTACTTTCAATAAAGTGTGTCAAGGTGCTGGAAATGAGTAATCGATTATTCTGTTAAGGCTGCATTGTCATGTTGTGCTTTTTTTCATTACAAAAGCAGCTACATTAATTAAAAAAAAAACACATGCGTTTTTTATTCTTTACATTTTGTATGCAGTTGAAAAACATAACAAAAACACAACAACAAAACACATCTCGTGAATCTAGCCATATAGCCCGCAACACTACAAACACAATAATTGATCACTCATTTGCAAGCAACACCTTCCAAAACAATTTAGGAAATTGAAAGAAGCATACTGTTAATGAAGGCAGTTTTACTGCCATTCTCTGCCACAAGCGAAAAACCATGCTTAACCCCTTAAGCCAAACGCCTGAAAAGTAGTTAATGACCAGTGTCAGGACCGCTCAGCGAGTGGTCACCGCGAGGAGTTGGCGTATCCTACGCCGGGGAGCGGAGTCTAAGGGGCCCCTTGATTTCACCGAAGCCCGCCGCAAGGCAAGACCGGCTTTGCGGCAGGGAATCCTCCAGGTCGCTACCCCCGATGTAGGACCCAGCGGTGACAGCCGAAGCAGGTAGCGTAGACTCAGGGCCAACCAGAGTGTGGAACTGGAGTAGGCAGGACACCAGAGCGTAGAACCAGAGTAGACAGGACTGGCAAGACAGGAACTGAAACGTAACACTAACCGAACGGCCAGAGAATATGCTAAGGAACGCACAATGACGTCACTAAGGCAGGGACACCAACAACTGGCCGCCGATGGCAGGAAGGGTTATCCCTATAAAGCCCGTGCCCAAAGGCCATAGGTGGAAAGGGAACAACTGTTAAGTACTGGCCCTTTAAATCCAAGAAGGCTGCTCGCGTGCGCCCCTAGTTGGCCGGCCAAGATAGTGCAGGCAGAAGCAGAGACTGCAGCATGCCGCTGGAGGAGGAAGCAGGATGCAGCTAGGTGAGTAGAAGCGAAGCGCCTGCCGGGGGTGGCTGTAACTTAGATAATTGTTTTACATTTTTTCTTATGCTTAGTAATGTATTAGCATATTCATATAAGATAATAAATTAGACTTTATATTAGTTTGAAACAGAAGCAGTCAGGGCAGCAAACAGTCTGACCTGATCGCTGGCTTCTTACAAAGACAGGGGCTACTCTAGGTCCCCAGAGTTGACTGTGCAGCCATTCCCTGGGCTCTGTCGGGTCACCGGGTGTCCCAATCACCCGACAGAGCATGGAAAGCCCTTTGATTATGCTGTGGTCACGAACCACAGCAATCAAAGGCAGGGGTGTCAAACTGCGGCCCTCCAGCTGTTGGGAAACTACAACTCCCATAATGCATTTAAAAAATCCAAAAACAGTGGGCCCAATGATGGAGTGTGGGGTTTCCCAACTGCTGGGGGGCCCGGCATTTTTGACCCCCCGGTTCAAAGGGTAAAGGGCCGCCGGGGGTTGGGGTTTTTCCCTCACTCCCCGGCGCTTGCAGGGCTGCACTGGGAACAGGGTTTTATGGGTACAGCCCTGAACTCAGCGCGCTGGGGCGTAGAAAAAATCCCAAGGTCTGAAAGCGAGGGCCAAACGAACGTTGTTTGCAGACGAAAAAACTTGCACGCCCAACGTCAAAAGTCAGCGGGGGGGGTTGTTAAAGGGAAAAACGAAATTGCATAAATACCATTTAGGACCTTTTATAGAGTTTTTTTTCCAGCAATTATTTTTTCCCTTTGAACATTCCCCGGGTTTGAAAAATTCCCACAAGAGGGGAAACCCACTTTTGGCTGCTTGCGTCATTATGTACAGAAATGTATGTAAAAAAAAACAAGGGGTTTTTTTTCAAATTGATTTGAAAGAACGGCCCTTTCCCATAAAAACCCCCCTTCCCAAAAAAAGGGTTCATGACAAAAATTTTAAACCCAAAAAATCAACAAGCTTTTTAAACAAATTTTGTTGTTTCAGTTCCAAAGAGGCAATTTTAACCAGGATTTATAATAAAATTTAATTGGATTAGACCAGGAAAGCCTTGAAATGAAAAAAATATTTTTAAAACCTTCTTTTGAAACCCCTTTCCCCCAAAAACCCAATTGGGGAATTTTCTTTGGGGCACAGGTTTTTATTTTCAAAATTTTGGTAAAGCTTTTACCTATGGGTTTTTAATGCCCCCCCTTCTCTGCTTACATTTTAAGGAAATTTTTTAAAAACCCCCGGGCCCTGACAATCCCAAAGGCACTGAAAGAAAGCAGGGGCGACTACCCCCCCACGGTAGGCCTTTTTTTCACCCCCCCCCAAAACGCAACCTGCAAGGGACCATGGGGGAACGTTCACAAATAAAATTTTAAAAAACCCCCCTTTGGAATTTCCGGGGACAAATTAACCCCCCCCCCCAAAAAAAAATTAAATAAAAATTTTTTCAAAAAGTGAAATTTTTAAAATTGGGGTCAAAAAAGGGCCCCAAACCCCACCCCAAATTGGGGGACATTTTACCCCCCAAAAGGGATTTTGACCCCTTTGGGCCTGAAAGAAAATTTTTTTCCCCCCAAAATTTTCCCCCGGGAATTACCCCCAAAAAAATTAAAAAATGCCGAAAGTTTTTCAAACTTTAGAAAACACCCCCACCGAGAATCCCAAAAAATATGAAATACAAACGAGTATTCCCTTTTGAAGTCTTTGGGAATTTTTTTTTTTCAGTTTTATTTCGGATCCTGGGCTGGGAACAAAAACCCTTTACAGGTCTCCTTTTAAACCAGCCCCCCGGGGCACTTTGAAATTTTCTGCCCAATACACCTGCCAGAATTCAACACGATTTTGGCTAACTGGGGGGCCAAGATTTTTTCCAAAGCACCAGACTCGCTTGGTTTTTTTGAAGAAAAATCTAACCCCTTGTTTTTTGCGCCCTTTTGATATACAAAATTTTGGAATTAAAATTTTTTTTAAATAATAAAAAATTTATACCTTCCCTTAATTTTTAGAATGACTTTTCCCCAATTTTTTTAATTTTTTCATTTATTTTTTTGCTAAAATTTTGCTGATCCCAAAAATAAAGGGAAATTTTTAATGGCAAAATCCCAAAATTCACTCAAAAAAATTTGGGGGGATTTCAACTTTTTTTAAAGGTTTTTAAAACAGTCCTCTTTTTCATGCTTTCACTTTTAGGAAAACATAAACCCAAAACGATTTTAAACAATTGCAAAATTAACTCTCAGGGGGGGGGAATTTACCCAATGGCTTTGAGTGTAACACGGGTTTTGAAACCCGGAAAAGCAGAGACTGGAAGATCACAGAAAGGCAAAAAAAGGGGGCCTTTACTTTGGGTACTTTCCAACACACTGATGCCCGCTTCATTGTAAAAAAATGCCCTGCTGTAAAAAAACAAGGGTTATGTAAAACCCATTTGAAACCAAAATTTTACATCGAAATTGTCTCCCCGGGGGCTAAATGTGCGGCGGGAATACCAAAACCGGGTTTTGGGGAATGGCGCTTTCCTTGCCGTCTCCAGCAATTGTTGTAGTCCATCATTTCTCCCTAGAGTGAAGAAAAACATCAGGGAACCCCAGCGCGGGGGGAAACCACTGCCCCCGGGCCCCAGGGCCAAATTTATGATGCCTGGTGGGGGTTCCAAAAAGCGTGGGGGGGCGTTCTAGACGTTTTGCCTTTTCACCTACCTTAAATTTTCCCCGGGAGTTGTCGGAAATTTTAAACCAAGTTCTGCGGGCACTTTTTTAAATAAATGTTTGGCCCATAAGGGGTGTGTTTGGCATTAAAGGACGCCATTTCCCCTTTGCCTTTCTGTATCTCTTTTTAAAAACCCTGCAAAGCACCCCTGACAACTCTTAGCTCAGTGGGGCCACTTCCGTTTGAGAGTATCCAAATTGAAGCCTCCCCAATGGTGGGGTTTTTTGTTTAAAAAAAAAGGGGTTTTGATTTTTGGTCTAATGTTGGTTCACAATGGAACGGGCATGATGATGGGAAACTGTTAAAATTTCCCAAAATTCAAATTGATCTTTTTAAATTTATTGGGAGTTTTCAAGATAAAAACCCCTTTTAAATTTTTTCCTTTAAACCCCCAAAACCGACCCCCCCCGGGATTTTTGGGGACGTCGACTGGTGGGGGGTTTGTTTCGTCTGCACGACGTCTTCGGGGGGCCCCGTCGTGCAAAACTTTCGGGGATTATGGCCCCCGGCGCCGCGGGCAGCGTTTGCATCGGTGGGCGGGTACAAACACACCCAGATCCCGGGAGATTTTCCTGGGGGCCCGGGGGGGTGTTAAAAACCCCTTTTGATTGGGGGGGTGCGTTACCGGCAGCGAAAATAAAAGGGGTTTTCCCCTGCCCTGTTCGGGGGGACCGGTGCCCCACAGAGCCCGGGGGGCGGCTGCACGGCCACCCCGGGGACCTGGGAGTGGCCACAGAGTTTGTCTGTGTAACTAAGCCAGTGCCCGGGGAGGGAAACTGTGTGTTTTCCTAATCACTGCCTGTGTCAGACTAAACAAAAGAAAAATAATGTTTTAAAACAATTTGAATATGTTTAATACTTTAACTAAGTGAAAAAAAAAAATAATAAAATAAAAAAAAATTTAAAAAAAAATAATTCTGCTTAAGTTCCCACAAAAAAAAAAAACCTACCCCCATTTTAAAGAATCCAAATTAGTAAAAACCCTTTGGTAAAATTTAATTTAAAACAAGTTTTTAAGGTGAAAAATTTTAACTTGAAAAAAAATTTTTTTTTTTAAAAAAACAAAAATTTTAAAAACATTTTGAAAAATCTGAAATTTAAATTTTTTTAAGTGAACTTAAACTTTCTCGGTTAAAACGCCCCCTCCTCCAACGGCATATTAAAAAAATTTCAAAAATTTTACAACCTGCAAAAACGCAATGGGGAAAAAACGAAAAAAATTTCGGGGTCATTTACCCCCTTTTAAAGGCCGGGGAGTTTAAGGGGAAAAGTTTTTTTTTTTAGGGTATTTAAACCGCGTTTTTTGCGTCCTTTAATTTGGTGTGTAATTGTGTTGCAAAAAGCCGGAAGAAAGGGGCCCCCGGAGCAGTTCAAATGAAAAGAGGTTAACACTTTTCCCCATTTTTGGCCAGGACAAACTTCTCTGCAGGGGCAAAATGCTCCTTACTAGTCAGTCGCTTTTAAGGATTGCATCCCCACGGGAAAAGGGTTAAAAGGGTGAAATCTTTGGTTTTGGGGTAAGGAAAAAAAACCCACAGCAAAGGGTACGACTTTTAAACTGCTTTGAAACGATGTTTTGGGAAATTTTCAAGGGCATACGGGCCAAAATTTGGGTTTTTTCCAAAATTTTTTAAAGGGAAAAAGCCAAATTTTTTAAAAGGAAATTTGTGTTTTCATTTCTTTGTTGTTTTTTTGTATTTTGGAAATTACAAAGAGAAGGAAAACCCCGGGGATGAAATGCCGTTTTAAAGTGTCGTACTAAAAAAAAATATTACCAACCCACCCAAAATGTTTTACAGAAAGTCAAGCACAGGGGTAAAAGACCCCAAGAAACAGTAAAAAAAAGGGGGTTTTGGGAGGAAAGAAAGGGGGGGGAGGATCAGTCGTGTGTCTCGGGGGGGAGAGGGCGGGGTTAGTGGTGCAGCAAGAGGGAGTCACTTTGTTTTTTCCAACCCGGGTTTTGGATTGCCCTTTTTCCCCCAGTGCAGCATAACTGGAGGCCTAGGCTATAGAAGCCCGATTGGGGGACGGGGCCCGTGGACGAAAAGGTAGACTCCCGTCCCAGGGTTTGGGCCCCCAAAAGGTACATGTCAGAACCCAAAGGACTGCGGGGAAGGGCTCAGGGGATCCCGGTTAGAACGCCCAGAGTAAGAGTGTGGTTTCACTGTTAAATAAAGAAGAACGTGATTTTCCCCTTTACCCCCTTTGCTCCCCGAAATTAATGAAGCCCAAATAAGAAAAAGGAACCCCTTTTTTAAAAAATTTTTAAAGGGTTTGCATATTTTAAGCCTTTTTAATTTTTAAAACCAGAACATTTTAGTGAGGAAGGGGGAAATTTCCCTTTAATAAATTTTCCTTTACTTTTTCTTTCCCCAACGCCCGGGGCTCCATCTTTAAATTTATAAAGGCTTTAAGGGAAATTTATTACGAAGGAAAGTTATGTACTCCTTCATTTAAAAAAATAGCAATCACTTTTCTTCACAAAAGGAAATTTGCAAAAAATTGAAAAGACATGTTCACTTTGGATCACTCCTTTGCTGGGGCCCTTAACATTTTTAAAACCTACTAAAACAACTTTTAATGTGCGCCCCCAAATTTTTGGACTAAAACTCTTTGGTAAATTTCATTGACCTAAGGGGGAAAAAAAGAAATTGAAATTTAGAAAAAAATTAAAAGAAATTATACTTTTTTAACTAAAGAATTTCGGGCCGGGTTTTAAACCTAAACACAGTAATTTTTAAAAATTATTTTATTTTTTAAACCTTTTTATGAAATACGCAAAAAGGACCCCATTTTTAAATTTAAACACCTTTTTGGTTGATTGTTTTTTAAAAATTTTTTAAAAATATTTACAAAGAAGAAGCAGTTTGACCTGTTTTTTTAAATTTTTCATTTTGCCCCTTCCCATGAAAAGGTGAAAAAAAACAATTTTAAAAAAAGGGGTTTTTGCCTTTCTTTGAAAAAATCCTCTTTTGCCAGCCAGCCTCAGAGAACAGGTTTGGGTCCTGCAAATTTTTTATCATTGGGGGAAGATTCTATTTTTTTTTGCTGCCAAACCTGGCCTCCCAACCCAAAAAGGTCAATTAAAATTTTCCAGGTTTTAAAAAAGGGGTTTGGGCCAAGAAGGGGGTTCCATCCCTTTAACGGGGGGTCTTTAAAACCCCCCCTTTGGGTTTTTTAAAACTTAAAAAAAAGGGGCGTTTGTGTTTCTGTTTTTAAAAAAAAAAAGGGGCCTTCCCTCTGTGATGTCATAAACCCCACCTCCCATCCCCAATTCCCTTAAAAACTCTTCCTGTATTTGAGCAAACATTGTTTGGGCTACTCCCCCGATGAGAACGAAAATTTGTGCCCCAATTATATGATTTTATTTCCCCCTTTTCTGGCTCAGAATTGGGAAGAAAGCCTCACGGGCCCAGCCTTTCTTTCATTCTGGCCCCAGGGAAGGGGGGGAGGGGGGTTTGGGGGCAGTTTTAAACGGGGAGCGTTTTTCCCTTTGTTAACAAAGAAAATTAAAATTAAAAACCCCAGTGGTTCTCTAAAAAAAAGGGACAAAGATCTTTTCTCCCCCCAAGTCCCTTCAAAGCTCCATTCTTTTCCCCGGGCCGTCAATAAGAAGGGGAAAACACGCAAGGCGGCCGGATCGCCCCCTTTGCAGTCCCGGGTTTGGGTATTTTATGTAAAACTGTCAGGAATCCAAGGGCATGTAAGGAAGGCTGTAGCTCTCAAATGATTCACTTTTTTTAATGACATATATTTAGAAAAGTGATTAAATACCCATTTTAGAGGATCCCATGTCAACATTAGATCGTGGCAAAAACCCTTTAATAATAATTGAAGAAGGAACCTTCTCAATGATTTTTGTTTACAATTTTTTTTCGGTCTACAAAACTGTGTGAGAGTTGATGGGAAACAAAAATGAATTGTTTACAAATTTTCAAAAATGGCATCATTTTTTGGGAGAGGTTAATTTTATGGAGTTCATTGTGTAGCATATATTATATGTTTTCTAATCTGTGAGTCAGGGGGATTCTAGCTATACCAAATATATATATTTTGTTATGATTTACTAGTTTTCATCTCTTACTGCCACAGCCAGTTTTGACCTCCGTAGCAATTTTTCACAATTTCAAGAAAATTAGCAAAATAGATTTTTTTTTTTATGGACCACTACCTCTCTAAAGGTGGCTTTGAGGGGCCTGCTTGTTACATACCCCCATAAATGACTCCATCTAAGAATATGAACTCCTTAAAGTATTCAAAACAGCATTAAGTTTATTAACGAATTATGTGTTTCACAGAAATAACAAGGATTGTGGAGGTGACAATTCAAACTTTCACTTTTTTCTTTTTTGAAGATTTTCAATTTGTATCCATTTTTTACTGGAATATGGAAGATGTGACCAGGGATATGCAACTTAACATACATTCCCCCAATTCTACTGTTTTAAGACATATCCAATATGTGGCATTAATGTGCTATGTGGCTCAACCACAAGCCTCAGAATGGGAGGACCACTTACTGGAACTTTGGGGTCTAACTTTCATTACGATATTTTTTTTTTTAATCATTAGAATTTTTATTAAAAATTTTTAAGTTAACAAGTGGACCAAGGTCCAAATCAATCAAGAACATTATGAGTGAATCACAACAGAATAAACAAACCAAATAAACAAAACTTGCCATGTACATCCTCAGAAAAACAGTATAGCATATAACATCTGTCAAGGCATAGGGAAGTAAAGGAAAAGAGTATGAGGGCCCGTCATCTATCACGGAGCTAGTCACCGAGGTTGGAACAGGCACTAGATGTTTACAGAGGGAGAGTTTACAGAGGGAAGGCGTGCATTTTACATCTCAGTGGACGGATATATGAGGGGAATCTGCCCAGATTTTCCATTGGGCTTTCCTCTTAGGCAACAGATGAGGAGCGGTTATCAAAGAGGTCTCACAATGAAACTGGGAGTTAACCCTGTTGATGATTTCCGTGATATTCAAAGGAGCAGGAGACTTCCACTGATAGGCTATGGTAAGACGGGTTGCAATAATGATATGCTGAATAACCGTCTGATGAGAGGGAGGAATATCCCAGATATATATATCTAACAGGGCCAGTTCCTGAGTCAGTGTGAAACCAGTATGATAGAGATCCCTAATGAGTTTCTCAACTTCCACCCAAATACCCCTAGTCATTGGGCAAGACCACCACATATGGGACAAAGAACCAGCTGACCCGCAACCTCTCCAGCACATTTTGGACGATCCCGGGAAGATGTGGGCTAATCGGGACGGGGTGAGATACCATCTTAGATGTAATTTCCTCGATAGTTCTGTATGGTTAATACACTTAGAATGTTTTGGAGTTGAAGCTGCCGCCATCCACCAATCCTCCACAGAGAAGGTTTTGGATAATTCTCACTCCCATTTCAGCATATATTCAAGTTTTGTACTTGGGTCAGATTCTGAAAGGGTGGAATATGCGGCTGAGAGGCCCTTAGTTTGTTGATCTGATGATAGCAGGAGTTGGTGAAACGGGCATTTGGTTCTTAAACCCGAGGATGGAGGGATGGTGTTAATTGCGTGGCGGATTTGAAGGTACATAAAAAACTGGAACCTAGGGATCCCATATGCCCGAGAGAGGTCTTCAAAGGATCTAAAGATCCCATCTATGAAGAGGTCTCCTATTAGCCATATTCCTTTGGTTCTCCATTGATCCAGAGGTATGTTGGGGTTTACACCATACAACATAGACAAAGGACAATTGTGTTTCTTAATCTGAACTGCCTGAGCCTTTGCTATAAATTGGTGCCAGATTGGAATCAAGTGTTGAATAGTGGGAAAAATGTATGAGGTAACAGATAGGGGGTGAAGCCCTGTAAAAGTGCTAGCAGATGATCTTTAATAGAACCTGGGGAAACTGAGTAATTTTCAATATGGGCCCAGTGGTGAGAAGGTGAGGAAGACCATAGCTGAAGCACAGGCTCGAGAATCGAAGCTATATTATAGAGTTTCAGATTGGGGACAGACAGGCTGCCATGTTGTTTCTATAGATAAAGATATTGTCTCTTAAACCTGGGTTTCCTAGCATTCCAGATAAAGCGTAGAAGTAGAGACTGGAGTTTGTTTAGTAGGGGGTTTGGAATTAAGAAGGGGAGAGCTCTAGCTATGTAAAGGAATTTCGGAAGGAGCATCATTTTGACCAGGTTAATTCTAGCGACCCAAGATAAAGAAGAGTGTTGCATTCTGTCGATATCATTGGCAAGGGCTGTATAAAGATTCTTCCAATTATTTGCTATGGTATCCGAAAGATCTGGATAGATTT
This sequence comes from Phyllomedusa bahiana, assembly GCA_025379985.1. Classification (NCBI taxonomy): domain Eukaryota; kingdom Metazoa; phylum Chordata; class Amphibia; order Anura; family Hylidae; genus Phyllomedusa; species Phyllomedusa bahiana. The sequence goes on along the minus strand of JAODAL010029026.1, from coordinate 29,846 downwards.
TAATGCCCAGGTATGTGATGTATGAATTAGACCTCTCGAATTTATGTTTGGCAAGGGATAAACAGGTCCGTCGAGAACAATTAAGTGGGAGAATGGTTGATTTGGAAACGTTTAATTTATAGTAGGAAACTTGCGAATATAGGTTCAGGATGTCTAAGAGGGCCGGAACAGAGGATTACAGATCTCTGCACATAATCAGGACATCGTCCGCATATAAACTGGTTTTATGGGTTTGAGGACCTATGGAGACACCTAAGATAGACGGAGACTGGCGGATCAGTTCCGCTAAGGGTTCAATGCATAAGTTAAAAACCAAAGGGGAAAGTGGACAACCCTCATTAGTAATTTCAAAAGATTGAGACATGAATCCTGAGGAAAAGACCCTAGCAGAGGGACCGGAATATAATGATAAAATAGCGTGATAGATGTTACCAGCAAAACCAAATTTGATCAGAGCTTCTTTCATATATAGCCAATTAATGCGGTCAAAGGCTTTTTCTCCATCCAACGAGAGAAAAGCAGCAGGGGTTTCATCTTTTTTAATCAAGTGTAGGACATTGAGTACCCTTCTAATCCCGTCCCTCGTCTGCCGTGATTTAACAAATCCTACCTGATCTGGGTTAATTAAAGAAGGGAGTATAATGTTGATTCTATTAGCAAGGAGTTTAGCGAAGAGCTTAATATCGCAATTAAGGAGGGATATTGGTCTGTAATTTGTTGCTATATCTAAAGGTTTCCTTGGTTTTGGGATAGTTACAATCGTAGCGGAAAGCATTTCTTCCGGAGGGGGGCTACCTAGCATGAATGAGTTGAAGGTGTTCAGTAGATAAGGGGACAGGGTTGGAAAAAAAAGTTTGTAATATTCATTATTAAGGCCATCAGGGCCAGGGGACTTAAGTTTCGTTTGGTTAACTGTTTTTTCTAACTCCTGTAGAGAGATGGGCGCATTTAGGAGGCTTAGTTGATCTTCCGTTAATTTTGGGAGCTGTAAATTATGCAGAAATGCTTGAATGGATTGGGTATTAACTAAAGGAAGGGAAGGATCATCTCTAAGGTTGTAAAGAGACTTATAATAGTGGGCAAAGGCGTCTACTATGTGTTGAGGATCAAATACTTTCCTATTACCCAGAGATAAGAAAGGGATTCTGGATCTGGCCTGCACTTGTTTAACTCTTCTCGCAAGAAGTTTACCCGGACGATCTCCTTGAAGGTAAAAATTCCATTTAAGTCTTGAAAGAGACGCTTCGTATTTACTAAGGCTCAGGGTTTTTAGTCTACATTTAAGGGATTCTAGTTCAGCTAGTATTGTTTTTGGATTTTTTCCAGAAGGGAATCTAGCTCACGGTCTCTTTTGCGTTTTTCTCTGGATGAGAGTTTAATAAACACTCCTATGATAACTGCTTTGTGAGCACACCAGAGCATGGCTGGGGAAGAGGCTGAGTTGGAATTTAGGTTGAAGTACTCTTGCAAGGATATTTTAATTTCTTGGACAATTGGATCATATTTAAGGAGAAAATTATTTAATCTCCAGAGAGAGTATGGCGGGGGGAGGAGACCGTTCTGTAGGGTAAGGAATATAGGAGCGTGATCAGAGCAGGTCCGAGAACCTATATCTGTAGATAATATTTTGGAGAGGGCTTGCCTGTTAGTTAGAAAGTAATCTATTCAGGAAAAAGAACTGTTAGGAGCTGAAAAAAAGGTGAAATTGAGATTGTTGGGGTGGGAGTAACACCAAGGATCGAGTAATTGTTCCAGTCTTAGGAATTCTTGTAAACCTTGAGAGTTTCTTACGGAGGGAGATTTGTCGAGTTGAGGGTTGATAACTACGTTAAAGTCCCCGCAAACGATGAGGTCACCGTTATGTAGTTGTTTAGCTTTGTTTAGAACCTGGGTTATGAATTTATGTTGTCGTTTATTAGGAGCATATAAAGAGACTAGGATAAGGTAAACAGAATTTAACAAACAATGTAAGATGATGTATCTCCCCCTCTCATCTATAATTGAATGTTTGAGAGAGAAAGAGACCAAAGATTGAGACACCTGCCTTTTTTTTGGGAGAAGGAAGAATGAAACGATATAGGAAATTTTCTATGTTTGAGTCTGGGAACATCTAAATCTTTAAGATGAGTTTCTTGTATACAGACTATCTCGGCCCTAGATTTCAGCAAGTCTCTCCAGAACAATGAACGTTTGAAAGGTGAATTAAGCCCATTGGCATTGACTGATAAAATTTTAGTACCCATTGTTATCAGGAATAGATCGCGCTGGAATCCAAGCAAACTGAAGATCACCCATGACCGACATATATCTAAGGGGAAGACTTAGAGAGCCTGTAGAGTTATACATGGCAAACAAGGAGCAAACATTACAACTTAATAGCAGTAAAAGGAACAAATTGAACAGTATTTCCATCAAGTGGAAATCAATGTATCGTGGGGCGACAAGTCCGTCAGCAGGACACCGCCAGGAGCAGATACACTCAAACGGAGGCAAGTGAAAACCTGGAGAATGGGAGAAACAAGGTCTACAGACTGAAGAAATGTGGTAGACCTAGGAGACAAGCAGAGAGTGTGTACCCGGCTGGTTAGTCATTTGGTCTGTGTTCACGGCGATTTTTTCTTTCTGACCAAAGGGGAGAGATCATTTCTGGTCTGCTTCTAGATTTCTTCACCGGCGTGGAAGATGGGAAAGCAAGAAGATTCCAGGACAGCAGAAGGTCTTTCACCATGTTCGGAGTGGCACAGATGAAGGTGGAGTTCTCTTTGGTAATAATCAATTAACAGGGAACCCCCAGTGGTACAGGATGTTGGAATCTCTAAGGATCTTGGTGTAGGGGAGGAACTCCTTTCTACGGAGCATAGTCCCTGCCGACAGGTCGGGAAAGATGGCTATGTTATTAAAGTGTTCGGGAAGCGGAGGGTCCTTCCGAAGGGCTTTCAAGAAGTCATCTTTGGTGCGGAAGAAATGTATTCTTGCAATTGTGTCCCTTGGAATCGAGGCAGGGAGATGCTTGGGCTTGAGTAGGCGATGAATCCTGTCGATGGACAGGTCCAAGGAAGAAGATTCAGGAAGGACTAAGGCCATGAGATCTGTCAGGAAGGGGAGCAGCATATCTGGCCCTACCGATTCCGGTATTCCTCTGATGCGGATGTTGTTGTGCCGGGATCGGTCCTCACGATCTGAGACTTTAGCAGAAAGTCTTGCAACCTCATCTTCTAAAGCGGAATTTGCATCTATGGGAAGGTTATGTGAGCTAACAAATTCTCCGAGCTTCGTTTCGATGTGTTCCGTTCTTGATACTAAGGAATGGATATCTTTCTAAGTCTCCATCCATTGGAAAGTACTTTTCGGAGCGTATCACGGAAGGTGATAAAGACGTTGCAAGGCAGCCCTTGGAGAGGGACTTGACCTGATCTTGAGAGGTTGGTCCACTGATCCACTCTTGAGGAAGTGGCGATAGTTGCGGAAATGTAATATCACTTTCTGAATGAGGGGATTTGTTGAAGTGTTGAAAGAATTGTGTGAGCTTGGTTGGTTTCTGAGGTTTAGGGTTCTGTTTGGATATACCTCCCATGATCAAGTTTGAGATTGCTGCCTTTTTTTCTTTTCCCTTTTTCTCCCCTCTTCTAAGAATTTATTTCTCTCCTCCTCCCTTTGGGAGCTCTATGAAGTGTCCGAGTTGGGTAGAAAGCTCAGAAGTGTCTTGGGGAGGTAGGAATCCAGGGGAGTAGTGAGTATATCTAGCCCACAGGTCTTTCACAAATTTTTGTAGCATTAGGCTGTGAAAATAAAAAAAAAAAATTTCCCCAACAATCTGTAATTTTGGCTGAAAATGTTACATTTTTACAAGAAAGCCAGGAAAGGGACCCCAAAATTTCTTCCAATACCCTATATGTGGATGTAAACTGCTGTTTGGGCACATGACAGGGCATACAAGGGAGGGAGCGCTATTTGGCTTTTGGAATGCTGATTTTGGTGGGTGCCATGTTGCATCTACAAAGCCCCTAAAGTACTAGAACAGGTGAAACATTCCAGAAGTCACTCCATTTTGGATTCAACACCCTTAATGAATCTCATCTAGGGATTTATTGTGCATTTTAGGCGCACAGGTGTGCCATAGTTCAGCACTGTGAGACAGCTTTAATAAATGAAGTCCAGTTTCAAAAACCGGGGGGGGGGGGAGAGATCCAGTTTTGCCATTGTTTCTTGAGCTTCATTTTTACTGTGTCTACAATGTGGTATAAAAGACAGAATAACTTTACAGGTCGGTACAATGATACAAATTTTTTTTTTGTATGTTTTATTACTTTTACACAATAGAAATGTGTTTATAAAAAAATATGTTTTTATTTCGTGATAGTCTGAAAACCAAAACCTTATTTTTTTGCATATGGAGCCATTTCAGGACTTGTTTTTTGCAGTTGACTTTTTTTTATTGGTATCATTATGAGGTTCATCTGACGTTTTGATCACTTTTTAATCAAAGTTTTTGTGAGGCATTTTGAACAAAATACAGCAATCCTATTTTATTTGTATTTTTTACAGCGGTCACCATGCGGTATAAATGACATGCTAGCTTTACTTAATCCGATTACAGCGATACCCAAATTGTTTTTTTTTTTTCTGTTTTACTGCTATTACACAATAAAAATCCTTTTATAAAAAAAGAAAACACCTTTTTGCATCGCCATAGTCTAAGAGCCATAACTTTTTTATTTTTCTGTATATGGAACGGTGTATGGCCTTGTTGTCTGCGGAATGAGTTGACGTTCTTATTGGTATCATTTTTTTGACAACAAGTTTTTTGGGAGGCAGGGTGAAGAAATACTGCAATCCTAGTAGTGTTTTTTTTATTTTTAGTTGCAACAGGGCTCACCATGAAGTAGATGTGACAAGTTATTTTTACTCTGTGGGTCTCTACGATTATGGCAATACCCAATTTATATAGCTAGTAGTTTAAAAAAAAAAAAAAAAGTTTTTATTCTGTAAAACAATATTTACACATTGCTATCTTTTTTTTATATTTTACACAGATGTGAAAGGGCTTTTTTTGTGAGGTTAACTGATGTTTTCATTGGTACCACTTTGGAGTTTATATGACTTTTTGATTGTTGATGTGCTGCGGAATTAACAAAAATAACAATTCTGTTACTTTTTTTTTTTTTTTTTTAACGGCGTTCACCATGTGTGTTAAATAACATGACAGATTTATAGTATAGGTGGTTATGCATGCAGCTATACTAAATGTGTGTACTTTACTTTTAATTTTTTTGGGGGCCATTGGATTTTGTAAAGGGGAAAAGGGAGGTGTACGTGTTTTTATTTCATATTTTGTGTTTTACTTTTTTTTTTTTTTTATTCTGTCAGATCATGCGCCAACATTATTAAATTTGGGAGTGGATCAGGACTCTTTTCGCAGATGTCACTGGAGACTGAATGAGAGTATTATTAAAAAGCCCCAGTACTGAGATAAAATAAAACTGCGCATTACTGATTTTTTGGGGTGGAAAACGAGGGCACTGTTCCTTCATCAACGATGCTGTGGGAAGCCCACAAGGCTGTGATCCATGGTCAATGTATTACTGTGAAATATTGATTTGCTAAGAGTTTTGTAGATTCTCACTGAGCTTGGAGCAGGCTCCTATGACCTCATTTCTCTTTCAGCTGCTTCTGCCTGAGAGCTTGGTTGGCTTAAATATGAAGCCTTGGTTTGAAAGGAGATTGTTCCAAGTGGCTGATATAGTGGATGGTACCACTAAGAAGGTGCTCACCTTCGAAACCCTGAAGGCAGATTTTGGTATACCTGATACTAGTTTTTATTTTTATTTGCAAATCACTCATTTTATTCGACATACCTTGAGGATTGGAACTGCAGCCAATCCAACCCGGTTTGAGATCATTTGTAGGTCAAGTACATCTACTAAAGGTCTTATATCAGATATATATTGCATGCTTGCTGGGAGGCACGCCGTTTCATATTTACTGGGACTGTAGTCTAATATACCCCTCCTGGCATGAGGTGAGAAATTTAATCAGATATCCTGGATGTGAAACTTTCTACATTCAAAAGTATTTCTGTTAAATCTCACCGCTCAGCCTCTAAGCTCTAGAATCCAGCTACTGCTACATATACTTACAGCGGCTCGGTGTTTGGTGGCCAGTCATTAGAAGAGGGCATTTCCCCATGCTAGGGTGGATCTGATAGAACGATTGAAGGAAGTGAGGAGAATTATTATTATTTTAAAGCGTCATTGATTCCATGGCGCTGTACATTCAGGAAGGGGCATTACATACATAACATATGTCAAACAAGTACAATGATAACAATGAATGACTTACAACTGGCACAAAGCGGGAGAGGGCCCTGCCCGCGAGGGCTTACAATCTACAGTGGAGGAGGAAAGAGACAGAAGGTGAGGGGCAGACATATTTGTTGTGTAGCACAGTGGCTGCTGGGTTATTGTTGGTTATAGGCAATCCTGAAAAGATGGGTTTTGAGGTTGCTTTTGAACCTGGTGAAGGTGGAGGAGAGTCTGATGTGTTGGGGCAATGAATTCCAGAATGTGGCTGAAGCACGGGAAAAGTCTTGGAGACGGTTATGTGAGGAGCTGATAAGAGGAGAGCAGAAAAAAAGGTCCTGTGAGGAGTGAAGATTGCGTGAGGGGAGATATCTGGAGATTAAGGAAGAGATGTATGGAGGAGAGAGGTTATGGAGAGCCTTGTAGGTTATGGTTAGTAACTTGAAATGAATTCGCTGGCCAATGGGTAGCCAGTGATGGGATTGGCAGAGAGGAGAGACAAAAGTGTAGTGAGGAGAGAGGTGAATAAGAGACAGCAGAGTTGAAGATGGATTGAAGGGGAGCAAGAGTGCTAGACGGGAGGCTACAGAGAAAATTGTTGCAGTAGTCTAGGCGGGAGATGACGAGGGCATGCACTGCCATTTTTGTAGAGTTGAAGTTGAGGAATGAGCGGATGCGAGAGATATTTTTCAGGTGGAGGCGGCAGGCAGAGGTAAGGGCTTGGATGTATGGTTTGAAGGACAGAGAGGAGTCGAAGATTATCCCAAGGCAGCGGACTTCCGGAGCAGGTGAGAGGGTACAGCCGTTGACTGAGATAGAGAGATCAGGTGGAAGGATGGAGTGGGACAGTGGAAAGAGGAGGAGTTCAGTTTTCTCCACATTTAGTTTTAGGAGATGGGAGGAGAAGAACGACTAAATGGACAATAAACAGTCTGGGATCCGGGAGAGAAGAGAGGTAACATCTGGGCCGGAGATGTAGAGTTGTGTGTCGTCAGCATATAGATGGTAGTGAAAGCCGTGTGAAGCTATGAGCTGACCAAGGCCAAGAGTGTAAAGAGAGAAGAGTAGTGGGCCCAGGACTGAGCCCTGGGGGACACCAACAGAGAGTGGCCGGGGGGAGGATGTGGAGCGAGAATGAGAGAGGCTGAATGTCCGATCATTGAGGAATGAGGGAGCCAAGTCCGATATACTGAGGGAGGAGAGGATTTGTAGCAGGATGGAGTGGTCGACAGTGTCAAAGGCAGAGGACAGGTCTAGAAGGAGGAGGACAGAGTAATGACGTGAGGCTTTAGCAGTTGCTATTTCATTGGTGACCTTGGTTAGGGCAGTTTTGGTAGAGTGGTGTGGTCAGAAACCAGATTGTAGTGGGTGGAGGAGAGATGAGAGGACAGTTGAAGATAGACATGCTGCTCGAGAAGTTTGGAGGCAAAAGGGAGCAGTGATATGGGACGATAGTTGGACAGGGAGGATGGGTAAAGGGATGTTTTTTTTGAGGATGGGTGTGTTTTGCCAACTATCTTAGGGGGTCCTGTACGGCTTTAAAGAAGGCAACACCAAAGGCTTTATTTACTTTATTATATGAGTAACTCAATGATTACATAAAACTACAAGAAGATATTGTGATATTGTATATACTTTTGCATAATATAGATTATAAAGGCAAGGCACGCATAATAGGTGTTACAAAGGCACAAATATCACACCTATATATGGGTCAAAGCTTCATCGGGCATCTTATAAGCATCATCTATCGGCATCAGCTGGTAACAACGAGCCAGCAAAGATAGAGAGATAATCCTGAGATCAACACCTTTCACGAGTGCCCCCTTATACAGGTCCAAGCTTCACCAGGCATCTTATCAGCTTCATCTATCCATAACATCAGCTGGGAGAAGCGGCCAGCGCAGATAGAGATATACCTGGGTTACTACACTGTGGCAACGAGGCGTCCCTCTATAGCCCACAGGTCCAGCTACTTCTAACTTCGTAGCAAACTTTCTCAGCTTATAGCTTACTTGAAACAAATATCTGCGTAACCAAGTGTTACGCAAGCTGACAGATCAGTACTTTTCCAGTATAAGGCCTCCCTCCTTCGAATGGCCAGTTCTTAAGAGGTTAACCTAGCACAGGAAAAAACCCATGACTAGATGCTGTACACCTGGGTTCCCATGATTTCTCTCTAAACATCGCTGGGTAGTAATTGTTTACACCAGCACAGAGCTATGTGGCTACTCGGTTCAACGCTCCCACAACAACAAAGTCATGTGAGAGACCCTGATAACAAACCTCTGTGTCAATATACTGTGTCTCACTAACATTTACCAAGCGCTAGGAAAATTACAGCTTAAAGACTAGCTATTATCAGCTATAATTCTCAAAGTGATACTGTCAGTATGGATTCCGGATGGTCAATAAATCTCTTAGCACTACAGTGTGTGACCGGAGGATCAGGTGGAGTGGAGATGGTTGAAAAGGTAAGCAGATTGTGGTCAGATATTGGGTGGGAAGAGTTCGAGAAGTCAGATAGGGGGCAGAGGCAGGTGAAAATGAGTTCCAGTGTGTGTCCGTCTTTGTGAGTGGCTCCAGAGGTCCACTGTGAGAGGTCGAAAGAGGAGCAGAGTGAAAGGAGTGAAAGGAGTTTGTTGGAAGCAGAGTGGGGAGTGTCGATTGGGATGTTGAAACCTCCCATGATAATAGTGGGGATGTCAGTAGAGAGAAAATGGACAAGCCAGTAAGCAAAGTGGTCAAGGAAGGCAGTTGCAGGGCCTGGTGGTCGGTAGACAGCCACTTGGAGGTTGGAGGGGGCGTAGATGCGGACAGAGTGTACCTCAAAGGAGGAGAGTGTGAGGGAACGAAGGAACAAGTGTCAGACAAGAGGAGGCCAACACCTCCATGCTTGTTACCAGGGCGAGGGGTATGGGAAAGTGGAGGCCGCCAAAGGAGAGTGCAGCGGGGGAGACTGTGTCAGAGGGTGTAAGCCAGGTTTCAGTCAGACCAAGGAAGAGTAAATTTCTTGAGATGAACAAGTCATGTATGTAGGAGAGTTTATTGCATACAGACCGAGCAATCCAAAGAGCTCCAGGGAGAGGGATAGGGGGAGTAGGGGTCAAGGGGATGTGCTTCAGGTTGAAGGGGTTAACGGAATTTGTAGTGGTGAATCTGTTAGAAAAGGCAGAGACAATGGTGGGAATGTGCTGAGTGGGCCCTGGGTTAGGGGATATGTCCCCAGAAGCCAGTAGGAGCAGAGAGAGGGCGAGCAGGTGGGAGTAGGATAGACTGTATTTTGGCAGGGTCTGTTTGGTGCGGAAGGCATTAACAGTGGGGAAGAGTTTGGTGGCAGCAGACAGATGAGAGGGTAGAATGCATGGAGAGATGTAGAGCTCATTGCCCAGCGAGGGTGTTTGGGGATAAGCAATTAGTGTAAGGAAAGTGGAGATTGAGATAATGGTGGAAAGGAAAAGCATAGTATGAGATAAGTTAGTAAGCTATTAGTGGGGTAAAATGGAGTAGCTGTTACCTTGCAATCCTGGTTTAATTCTGGTTAATTCACACTTTGAGCAGGGCCACAAGTGACCTGTGTGGTTAACTATATACTAAGTAACATACTACTTAGACAATCAGATGTGAACAAGAAATGGGAGGTGTCGAGTCAGCTAATTATCAAAGTGGGGGAGAATAGGAAACGAGATTACAAGATAAACTACACTGACTCCATTCACATAACAGGGGATGGGAGTATAGGAAATGGCATTGTGATAACAAGTTATGACTATACCAGAGATACACATCAAAGGAACATACACCATATGCAGGTTGGGAGCAGTAGTTCATAAGGAGAAACATACACCAAATGCAGGATGGGAGCAGTAGTTCATAAGGAGAAACAAACATCAAATGCAGGATGGGAGCAGTAGTTCATAAGGAGAAACATACACCAAATGCAGGATAGGAGCAGTAGTTCATAAGGAGAAACATACACCAAATGCAGGATGGGAGCAGTAGTTCATAAGGAGAAACATACCTGTGAATGAGAGAAAATAGGGTTGGTCAGGTCAGAAGAAGAAATTCCGTGGAGCTACATAATGGTGGCGTTTGGTTATAATTCACACTTCGAGCGGCCACACTTTGAGCAGGGCCACAGTGACCGAGGGTCACAAATGACCCGTGTGGTTGACTATATACTGGAGTATCCTATACTTGGAGTATCAACAATAGGCTGGATGCCTCACTGTGGTGTGGTCTCCTTGGGACTGGTATCTCATAGAAAATGAGACTCTGTAATATCACTTATTTACTCTATTTCAAATTTTCTAGGAAGCCACAACACATGGTCTGTTCCTTCTGACTTTGTATGTATCGAATTTATGTTGTCTGTCCATTACTATCAATTAAGATTTCTCAACTCCTTAGGGGAATTTTTTCTATCCCCACCAGAAATGAGTCTATTTCACTTCTTTATGAGCATTGTGATCATTAAATGTTGAAGTATGTTCTCTATTATATTTGGATGCACTTTAAATGGTGAGATCTCTACTGTACTTCTGTTTATTTGAAAATCTTTAACAGTTATATAAAAAAATCTACTTTTTTTTCTTGTCCCCACAGAGGACTTGTATCAGTAATCTTTAGATCACAATTACAATGCATACCAGTACTGCTATCCATAGTAGCTGCCTTTGTTAGGCTTCCGGGCTGCTAGGAAAGCAATCGGTGGGAGTCCAGCTGTGGGTGACACAGCATAGGGTCAGCTGTAATATACAACTGGTCCCATGCTATGTTTGGGCGGTCCCCACTTGAGAGCCCGCATGATGTCCAGGATGTACTTGTACGTCCACTTGTGGAAAATCACTTCCTGCTAGGACGTAAAGGTACGTCCAATGTTGGGAAGGGGTTAAAAAAAAAAAAGCTTACTACAAACCAAAACGTTGTAGTTTATGGCTGTAGTGTACTAGTCAGTATTATATCAGAATTGAACAGGAATGGTGGAGGGGTGGACACACTTCCTAGACTCCTTCAGCACCACATAAAAATAAGCTACAATGGCATGAAATAAAAATATATATACTCACCTTCACAATCATCGACCTTCCAGTTTTGAGGCTGACGGAAGTGGTCTCAGCAGTCATGTGCCCTTTATTGAAGATCACTGCTCACATGTCATTCACTTCCTGAGCGGTTGGACAATGCCTGTAAAATTCCCCACAGACAACCCAAACTTCTCATCTGGCTCTCATTTTCTATTGTTAATGTTCTTTCCAGGCCTTTGATAATTTACTTACGTTACTAGGGGATTAACCCCAAAATGATGGAGCACTTTTTATATTTTTGCTTTTTTTTCCTCCCCACCTTCTGAAAGCCACACATTTTTTCTGTCTACATAGTCATATAAGGGCTTGTTTTTTTGCAGGACAAAATGAACTTTTTAAGTGTAGTTGAATATACTGGGAAATCCCCAAAACATTCTATGTAGGGTGGAACGTGATGCAGGAAGGTATGGGAGCAGTAACGTGGCAGCTACAGACAGGGCTGTGGAGTCTGAGTCGGTGGCTATTTTGCAGTTTTTGATGTGTTGTTTGTGCAGGAAGGCACAGCAATTAATGCTGTACATTGCTGCACAAAAACACCGGCAAAAATCGCCGTACACATCGCGAGTTTACCAGGAGTTTTGCCGCAATTTTTGTGCAGCACTGTACAGCATTAACACCTTCCCGACATTGGACGTATGCATATGTCCTGGCTATCGTGCGGGCTTACAGGCAAGCCATGCACGATCGCGACATGGGACCAGCAATAAATTACCGCTGGCATCATGCCGCATCACCCACGGTCAGAGTGAGCTCTGGCCGCGGGTGATTAACCCTTCGATGTCGCGACCTATCATGGTCGCAACATCGAAGCTGCAGGCAGGAGGAGTGAGCTCCTTCTGCCTGCGATCCGGCGCAGCGAGCGGCAGAGAGGCCGCTCGCTGGTCCCTTGCCCGACTCCCCGGATGCTTTCTGAAAGCATGCAAGTAGTCTGGTGACATCACCCTGCCCACAATTTGGTATCGCCACGTGCGTAGCAACCCACCCTATAAGTCACGGTAATTAACCTGTACGGTGAACGGCGTAAAAAACAAAAACAAAAAACAGTCACAGAATTGCGATTTTTGTTCATCCTGCAGCACATAAAATGGAACAAAAAGTGATTAAAAACTCATATAAATGTCAAAGTTGTACCAATTAAAAGTCAGTTCATCCCGCAAAAAAACGTCCTTACACAGTTCTGTATATGGAAAAATAAAAAAGTTATGGCTCTCAAGAGATAGCGATACATAAATATTGTTTTACACAATAAAACATTTTTTTTTTTTTAAAGTGCTTAAAAAAAACAAAAAAAACTATATAAATTGGGTATTGCTGTTATCATATCGACCTAGAGAGTAAAGCTAACTGGTCATGGATACTGCACGGTGAGCACTGTTAAAAATAATAAAAAACACTACTAGGATTGCAGTATTTTCTTCACCCTACCTTCCAAAATACGGATTTAAAACTGATCAAAAAGTCTTGTCCCCCCAAAAATGATACCAATAAAAACGTCAACTCATCCCGCAAAAAAACCAAGCCCCTACATAGAAAAATAAAAAAAGTTATGGCTCTCTCACTATGGCGATGCAAAAACGTGTTTTCCTTTTTGAATAAAAGTGTTTTTATTGTGTAAAAGCAGTAAAACATGTAAAAAATATATAAATTGGGTATCGCTGTAATTGTATCGACCTGCTGAGTAATACTAGCATGTTATTTATACCGCATGGTGACCGCTGTAAAAAATAAAAATAAAAAACACTACCAGGAATGCAGTATTTTGTTCAAAATGCTTCACAAAAACCTTAATAAAAAGTGATCAAAACGTCATATGTGGTACTAATAAAAACGTCAACTCATCGCGCAAAAAACAAGCCCATAATCAGCTTAGTATACAGAAAACTGAAAAAGTTATGGCTATCAGAATAGAACATAAAAACGCAGTTTTTATAGACCTAATTCTATTGTGTAAAAGTAATAAAACATAAACTATATAAAATTTATATCATTGCAATTGTACCGACCCCCATAGTTAAGTTATCCAGTCATTTATACTACACGCCGTAGGCTGTAAAATTGAAGCCCAAGAAACAATGGCGGAACTGCGTTTACCCCCAACATTTTCATGGCCCAATACTAAAAAAAACTATGGAACACCCCTAGATGAGATCCCTGACGGATGTTGAATCCAAAATAGGGCGACTTCTGGAAGGTTTCACCTGTTCTGGTACTTTGGGGGCTTTGCAAATGCGACATGACCCCACCACAATCTGCGTACCAAAAGCCAAATAACACTCTCTCCTTTATACGCCCTGCCATGCGCCCAAACAGCAGTTTTACACCCACATGTAGGGTCTTGCTGAACTTGAACACTACCATGTACTCTACTTAAGCACGATGTATAGGTGTAGAGAACCCTTGATATAATGGAATGAAGTTCTGGGTATACCAATACAATTTAAACCAAAACAACTACAGGTATAACACCTAGAAAAAAGATACATAAAACATAACTTTTAATCAGAATGAATAAGAGTTGGGAAAGAAAACGAAAAAACACCCTCAAATATACCCTATCAAGGACCTGTCTACCTCAAAAATGGGGAAATCGCCCCACTAAGCGCGCCCCCACCCGGGACCCTAAACTAACCCAGTCCCTAGCTCCATCTAAATGAAAAAAGAGAAGAAAAAAAACAAAAACACATATACTACAAATGGAGTGCACAAAAAAAAAGTGCTGTGATAAATAACAATACAACAGACAATATACGTTTGATGTTCAAAAATACTATGAATTGATGATGCGTCATAGAAAGATAATCAATAACGCATAATATTCCAATATTCCAACGCGTTTCCCCCCTAGTACTGGGGTTCATCAGGGAAAATTGATTTGATAACAAAAAATACGGAACATCTAAGAAAAATCAACAAGATGTATGCAATAAATATAACTCACGTCCCTTAATGATGGAAAACAGGCTGGTAGATAGGGGAAAGGGGGTCCAGGATAAGTCATGTACAGATTCCCCGCTATCTGATTACTGAGGACAGGTCCAAGTTACTGCTTGGACCTGTCTTTAGTAATCAGATAGCGGGGATCTGTACATGACTTATCCTGGACCCCGTTCCCTCTATCTTACCAGCCTGTTTTCCCTCATTAAGGGACGTGAGTTTTTATTTATTGCATACATCTTGTTGATTTTTTCTTAGATTTTTCCGTATTGTTGTTATCAACTGCAATTTTTTCCCTGATGAACCCCAGTAAACTAGGGGGAAACGCGTTGGAATATTGGAATATTTATGCGTTATTGATTATCTTTCTATGACGCATCATCAATTCATAGTATTTTTGAACATCAAACGTTATATTGTCTGTTGTTATTGTTATTTATCCAGCACTTTTTTGTTTTGGCACTCCATTTGTAGTATATGTGTTTTTGTTTTTTTTTCTTTCTCTTTTTTCATTTAGATGTAATTAGGGACAGGGTTAGTTTAGGTTCCAGTGTGGGGGCGCCCTTATTGGGGCGATTTCCCCATTTTTGAGGTAGAACAGGTCCTTGATAGGGTATATTTGAGGGTGTTTTTTCGTTTTCTTTCCCAACTCTTATTCATTCTGATTAAAAGTTATGTTTTATGTATCTTATTGCTGAACTTGGAAGAAATTGTGTAACAAAATTTTGGATTGTTTTTTTACCAGGATTCCTTGTAAAAATGAAACATTTTTCAGCTAAAATTGAAGAGTGTTGAAAAAACAATTTCTTCATTTTCACAGCCTAACGCTAAAAAATTTTGTGACACACCTGTGGGGTCGATATACTTACTACACACCTGGATATATTCCTTAAGGGGTGTAGTTCCCAATATGGGGTCTTTTAAGGGTGTTTATTAAGTTTTAGTCAACTTTATGGTGTCCGCAAATCTGAAAATGGCGCCTAAATAAAATCGTAATGAAAATGAGACCCCAGAGTCCGGTAGGTGCTCCTCCTATTCTGGGGCTTGTGGTTGAGCCAAATAGTGCTCTAGGGCCACATATGGGATCTCTGAACACAGCAGGAATCTGGGGGATCAATATTAAGTTGCATTTCCCTGATCACATTTACCGTATTCTTGTGAATAATGGATAAAAATTGAAAATCTGCAAAAAAGTGACATTTTGAAATGTCACTTCCACTTTGCTTTAATTCCTGTGAAACACCTAATGGGTTAATAAACTTCCTAAATGCTGTCCTGGAGGGTGGGAGCTACTTGCTCGCATCTTAGTAATCTCACCTGTCTTTGACAGGAGATAATATACTACTTGTTTGTGGACACTGACAGTTCCTATATGAAACTATTCTGTCATTGTTGGATTTTATGACCTCTGTATTGCGTTTGTTTATGTATTCTTTCACCTTTTACCTAATAAATTACATTTGAATATGAAAAAAAAAAGGACATTTAAAAAAATGATGCCAACCTACAGCAGACATATGATAGATGCTAGTTATAAACTATTTTGAGTGGAATAACTATCTATCTTACATGCAGAAATTTTAAAAGTTTGAAATTGGTAAATTTTTCAAATTTTTCACAATACTTTGATATTTTTCACAAATAAAAAAGCATTTTTTGGATCAAAATTTCTTACTATCTTAAAGCACAATGTGACACAAGAAAACAATCTCTGAATCACATGGATAGGTTAAAGTGTCAATAAGTTATTCTCACAAATTTGACAGATGCCAGATTTCAAAAATGGGGCTCTGTCAGAGAGGCCAAGACTGGCTCCGGTGGTAAGGGGTTAACTGCTGTGCCTTCCTGCACAAAAAACGCATTTAAAAACGCACCAAAAACGCACTGTGTGAAAGCACCCAACTGACACTTTAAAGTTTTTTTGTGTTTTTGTTTCTACTTTTTTGGGTCACTTAATACATATTAGCACAGTCTGCTCTGCTATTTCATACAGTAAAGAGAAAAGCAAGCCCAACACATACCAACAAACACAAGGCAAAAGAACACTCTTGACCCTCTATGGGATGTCTAAGTATATGATTGCTGTATATGTCTGTAATTTTCCAGGTACTTCCAGTGAATAATAATAGCCTAAAACACACTTACTGCATGCAGTCAAGCATACAAGCATGTTTAAACTACACATCTACAGAATTATGTGAATACAATGTCATACAAGCAAAATGTGCCCTTTCCTCTGTAATTTACTATGGCAAACCATCTGGGTCACAGGCACCAGAAGAAGGGGTATTCTGGGGTAGATGGTCTTTTTATAGCAGGTACCAGCTCTATTGCTGCTGGAAAGAGGCACTGCCCTTTAAAAAATATAAAATAATAATAATAATAATATATATTGGGGTCCCAGGCAGGAGTACTGCCAATACTGCCCTTATAAGTTCAGTAGATAATCAGATGAATCTAATAGTTCTCGTCATTACTACCTGAACCCTGATGACAACGAATTATAAATCTCTTTGGCATCATCCCTGCTTTACAAGAAAATATTAGTAATTGTCTATCAGCTGTCTCTAACATTGTGTCCACTATCCAAAAATGTTGTTTTTTTTTTGTCATTCTGCCATAAGTAAACATACGAAAAGTTATTTTCATTTCATAGTACCGTAATACCATAACTCTTAGGCAGTGCATCTGTTGTTTTCAGGTTATGCTTTACGCCCTGATAATCACTTGCCATCTGCACCTCCCAGAAAAAGTTTGAAGAATCTGACCTTTTCTTTCTGTGGAAACAACCAAGACTCTTTTTGTTGTGTTTTTCAACGGTGTCTAAAACGCAAGCTATAAGGCTGTGTTCACACAGCGTATTTGCAGTTTGTATTTCGGGGCATGATTGCGCTGCAATACGGCCGAAGTACGGACCACAAATTTGGTAATTCATAGCACTTATTGAGAGCTATAATTAACTGCTGTTTTCCTGGCGCGGAAGATGTGACATGTGAGCATGCGCTATTTGATTAACTCAAATTTCATCCATGTTTCAAATTTGAATTAATTAGCAGTGTATACAAATGCATCCATTCTTGGAAACTACATGCTTTTTTTCTTCAATGGATGCATTTTCTATATGCGTAATTGATGCAACTGAGGAATGCCAAACATTCAGTAAAGCATGCTAATTCCTTCTTGGTTAGATAAGGCTACGTCTACACAACATGGGATTCACGTTGGATTTTGCGGCAGATTCAGTATTCTGAATCCGCCGAAAATCCAACTGTACCCAGTGCTGCATTGGCAGCAATAAAAAATATGTGCTATAGTCTACACAGGATGGATGTTTTTTTAATCGATTTTGAAACCTGCTGTATCTTCCGCCGGTCTGGGGTCGTCTTCCCGTACATTCAGTGTGCAGGGCCGATGGCAAATCCAAAAACCGACTGTGGTTTTTAGCACAAATCTACACCAAAGACCGCGGTCCAGCAATGTTAAAATGCCGTCAGATTTTGCATGGAAACAGCCTTACTGTAACTCATTATTAATTGGTCTTCTCCAGGGGCGTCGCTAGGCTGTTTTATTCGGGGCTCGGGCCCCGAATAAAACACCCTGTGCCCCGAGTCTCCCGGGCTCCAGGCCTCTGCCCTGGGCCTGGACAACCGACTGGCCCTTTAGCTGCATGTGCGTCCGCTGGAAGCACATGCAGCTGCGGGCTTCTGCGGAGCAGAGAGCGAGCGCTCCCTGCCCGCAGACAGTGTCGGACCGCAGGTCCGACAGAGCCGGGGCCGCGGGTCCTCACAGCGCTGAGGACCCGGCGGCCCCGTGCGCCCCAGCCGGCAGCGTCGCGATGATGTGATGTCATCGCGAACGCTGCCTGTCTCGGGCGCACAGCGCGTCATAGGCCGTGTGCGAGGAGCTGCCGGAGGAGCGCGGGCTGAAGAGGACGGAGCACGCCCCGGGGGAGTTAAGGTGAGTATTTACTATTGTTATTTTTAAAGCGTTTACCTGCCTGTGCCCCTATAATGCTGCCTGTGGCCCCCATATCCCTGCCTGTGCCCCTATTATGCCTGCCTGTGGCCCCCATATACTGCCTGTGTCCCTATATACCTGCCTGTGGCCCCTTATCCCTGCCTGTGGCCCCCATATCCCTGCCTGTGCCCCTATAATGCCTGCCTGTGGCCCCCATATCCCTGCCTGTGCCCCTATAATGCCTGTCTGTGACCCCCAAATGCTGCCTGTGGCCCCCTATAACCTGCCTGTGGCCCCCATATCCCCGCCTGTGGCCCTATAATGCCTGCCTGTGGCCCCATATACTGCCCGTGGCCCCTTTTATGCCTGGGCCCCTGGCCCCTATAATGCCTGCCGTGGCCCCCATAATGCCTGCCTTTTGTCCCCCATAATGCCTGCCTGTGGCCCCATAATGCCTGCCTGTGGCCCCATAATGCCTGCCTGTGGCCCCTATACGCCTGCCTGTGGCCCCATACGCCTGCCTGTGGCCCCCATATACTGCCTCAGTGCCCCTATATACTGCCTCAGTGCCCCTATATACTGCCTCAGTGCCCCTATATACCTTCTTGTGGCCCCTATATACTGCCTCAGTGCCCCTATATACTGCCTCAGTGCCCCTATATACCTTCTTGTGGCCCCTATATACTGCCTCAGTGCCCCCATATACTGCCTGTGGCCCCCTATATGCCTCAGTGCCCCATATACTGCCTGTGGCCCTATATACTGCCTCAGTGCCCCTATATTACCCGCCCGTGCCCCTATATACTGCCTGTGCCCCCTATAAACCTGCCTTTGGCCCCATATACCTTTCCCGTGGCCCCATAATACTGCTTCAGTGCCCCTATATAAACCCACTGAGGGGACTGATAACCTATAATTAAGGAAATTGCTGGAAATGTGAGGATTCTAAAATATTTGTGTCCAAATCCTCAGGGCGAGTATTGGCCGGGAGCAATCAGCATGAAGGGTGAACCGGATGGAGAAGAGAAGGGAAGGTGAAACGACGCTGATCAGAAAAGACGTCTCCGGTGAGTCACTAAATGTAACTGCAGTGTAATCACATATATTTCTGCAGAGTCTTTCATACAACTAGTATCTACCACTATCTGGTCCCTGTATTGGCGGTGGTATATGTCTGTAGAGGGCCCGTGTACAGCTGATGGTCACATGTGGGGGTCGCGTTTGGTCAGGGTCTGGCAGGACTATTTTTGAGCCTTAAGTAGTAATAGTTTGGGGTCTTGGTTTTGTAGGAGGGTTTTAGTAAACATCACTCGTCGGTATATTTGCTCCATGTGTAGTTGTATGTTTTGGTGACTTTTAGGGGAATTTTTTCTTAATTAAAAAAAGGTGGGGAAGTTTGAAAAAAAAAATTTGTCTTTTGGTGATTTTTCCTGTACAGTGCTGTGAGGAATGGGGGGGGATCTGTGGGAATGTGCAGAAAATTATTTGTTTAGGAACAAAAGGTTTTTCTCTGTAAAAAAAAAATCCGAAATTTTTTTTTCCCACAATGAGGGAAAAAATGTTGTTAAACCCCAGCCCCCCCAAAAAAAACACAAAGGGCCCGACCCCCGGATTTTTTAGGACCCTAGCAACCCCCCGGGCCCTTTCCCCCTGTAAAGCAGAAAGGGCACATTTTTCATCCTTTAACCCCAAAGGAAAACATTTTAAACCCCCCTTTCCCCCCCACGGGAAATTTCTTTTTTACATCGCTTTGGTTTTTTTTTTTTTCCCCCCCTTTCCCAAAGAGTCAAAAAATTTTTTTTGTGAGGTAGAATGTTTTTTTAAAAAAAAGCACAATTCCCGCTTTATTGGGTTTTTGAGGCTGTTTTATGGATTTCCTTTTCAGAAAAAACTTATATGAATTTGTCCCCCTTTTTCCCCCCCCCGGTTTTTAAAAATTTTTTGGGTTAAATTTTTTAAAAAAAATTTAATTTTGGGTGTTGCAGTCTTTTTTCTGCAATAAAAAATTTTTATTTTTCCCCAATTAAAACCCCAAAAGGGCGCGGGGGGGGAGGGGGGTTGTTTTTAAAATTAGTGGTTTTCCCTTTGCTCATTCCTTTTTGGGGATATGTCCCAATTTTTTTTAATCATTTTTTATTCCATTTGTTCAAGGACACGAAATGACAGAAAAAAAATGTTTTTGCCTTGGGTTTTCTTTTCCTATGGAATGCACTGTGGGGGGTTTTAAAAAATTTATATTTTAAAAAAAGGATTTCCCCCAAAAAAACCCAATTAAATTTATTTTCCCTTTTAGGGGGGCAACGCGGGTTCCCACTATGCAAAAAAAGCAAATATTGCAAAAAAAACTGAAAAAATAATCTACTTCTTTCCCTCTTCCCCTGGGGCCCGGGTATCCCACATCAAAAAACCAAAAAAACCCGGCCATTAAAAAAAAAGTGGAAAAGGGGGGCGGCCATTCAGGGCATGGTGCCCAAAAGGGTTGGACTAAAAAAAAAAGGGCCTTTTATGGGGCCCTACAGCGGGGGCATTTTGACGCCCCCTTTTGCCTGTGACGTTTTTGGGGGAAGTTTTTTGGGGGAAGGAAAGGGCCCCCTTTCTAAAAACCCCTACGGCGGGGGTTTCCACCCTAAAACGCTTCCCTATTTTTTTCCAAATTCTAGTGGGGTCCAAAAATTAAAAAACCCAAAACTTTTTAAAAAAAAAAACCCCAAAACTGGGAAAAACCCTTTTATCAAAAAAAACCAACATTTTTTACACAAGGGTTTAAAGAAAAAAATAAAAAACCCTTTAAATTTTTTGGGTATAGGGAAATTGGAAAAGGGCATTAAATTTTGTTTTAAAAAATGGGCTTAAAAAATTTTTATTTTTTGGGGGGGGGGGTTTTTTGGTTCCCCAAAATCCCAAAGGGGAGGGTGGGCAACAGTTGAAATTTGGAATAAGGCTAAATACATCGATGGGGCCCTTTTAAACCCAAGGGGCTCAAAAGGTATATGAGGGGAAATGGGACAAGGATCCTCATCTCAGATAAAGACTTTGATAGATAGGGGTGATAACTAAGGGGAAAACATAAAAGGTACAATGGGAAAAAAAACAAGCCCACCCAAAGGGTTGATAACCAAAAGAGTCCCCTATTTTTTCTACCCCCCCAAGAAACACAAACCCTTAGAAAACCCCCCCCAAGTAGCCCAATATTTCAGGGGTCAGTCGGTGATTCCAACCCATTGCAAACCCCCGTTGACGGTTTCCTACATGACATAGTCAAAAAATTCACCTCGCTGCCCCCAAAAGCCCTAACCCCATTTTCTTACGGAACCGAGGGGGCCCGTTGTGGAGTGGTTTTCACCTCTGCACTTTTGATGTTAAAATTTTATACAGTAAAAATCTCAAAATAAGGAAGGGATACAAACCATTAAAAAAAAAAACTATGCTTAATCCAGATTTTGCCCTAACAGAATGTTTGCATTTCTTTTGGGGAACTACTGGATAAAAATATTGACAA
The DNA here is from genome assembly GCA_025379985.1 of Phyllomedusa bahiana. Classification (NCBI taxonomy): domain Eukaryota; kingdom Metazoa; phylum Chordata; class Amphibia; order Anura; family Hylidae; genus Phyllomedusa; species Phyllomedusa bahiana. Next base: position 8,070 of record JAODAL010029026.1, on the reverse strand, counting down.
AGAACTACTTAAAGTTTGGAAAGGAATATTTTGGCAACCCCAAAGGAAAGTTCCCCATAGGCCCCCCCGGTAGCCCTAGCCGGGCCCAAATACTTTAGGAATCCTTTGAGACTGAGAAACATCGTCCTTCCCATTTGGAGCCTTAACATCAAATTTTGGGCTCCGCTATGTCGCCCGACGTTTTCATTCAAAGGGCCCGGTACAGAATATGAACTTAAAGGGATTTCGTTAGATCAATTAATTCTATCCCCCCTTTGTTTTGGAATTCCCCCAAAACTAAAGACGTCTTTGTGTAAGCTATTTTAACTTTTGGGTATCAAAAAAAAGGGGGCCCCAAGAAAATACCACCTTATACCATAAAGAAATGGGCCGTAACAAATCTATTTACACAACAAAAGCCAAAATCCCCCCTTTGTACTGGGGTTGCCATCCCGAAGGGAAGTTTATGCGACTAAGACGCTTTATTTCCAACGGGAATCTAAAATATAATGGGGACCATGATGGGCCTAGAGGGGAGTTTCTTAAAAGGGGGCTAAAAATTAAAAAAACCAAAAAAACTAAAATTGGGCAAAGGTTTGGGCTCAGTTTTACGAGACAAAATTTCGGACTAAAAAAACAAAAAAATGAAGAAAAAGAATGGGGTATTTCATGGCCCCTTTGATTGCCACTCAAATTTAAATTCCCAAAAAACTATACGAAAAATTTTGGGCAAAATTTTCAGAATGACCCGAAATTTTGGAATCTTTTCCGTGACTACCCAAAAGTTCTTCTATAAAAGGGGGAAAAAAACCCTGGGGCAACCACATAAGAAAACACTCGGGACAAAAAATTTAAAGAAAAAGTAAACATCAAACATTTTTAGACACACAAAAAAAAAGGCTTTTTTCCCTTTTTTTTCGGGGCCAGAACTGCAAGCAAAACCCGGGGGTAAGGTGGCTCCCCCCCACGTGGGACCCCAAATTTTCCCCATTCTTTGGTTACTTTCCCATCCCAATTTACAAAAAATTTGTATCAAATGCTTGAAATGTCCGTGTGGCAAATGCAAATTTTGGGGTCAAACCATAAAATTTGTTTTGAAAAAGTTTAAAATTTAAACCTAAAAGCCCCCGATCCGCCCAAAATTAATCTAAAAATAGTAAAACACCCTAGCAAAAAAAAAAAAGGGCAAAAGGATAAGATCCCTAAATTTATGGAATTTGGGTTTTGCTAGACACTTCTGTAAAAATAGACACCAAGTCTCTGATCTAAAATGGTGCATATTGGAGGAAATAGATGGAAATGCCAAGAACAAAAAAATTTAGGGTCAAATTAAAACGAGAAATTTTCTTGATTACGCAGGCTAGATACTTTATCTCCTGGGGGCCCTAAATTGGGACTGCCTTGGATTTGTTTTCCATAGAAATATGTCTGACTTTTCTCTTGTGTTTCCCTTACACTTTTTGGGGGGATTAGGAAAATTTACAGTTTTTTGGTAAAGCCAAAAATTTTAATGGATAAAAAAATTTAAACCTTTGTTAAAAAAAAAATTTTAAATGTTTTTCCCCAATCCATACCCAAAAATTTAAAGGGTTTTAAAAAAAACAAAAACCAAATTAGTGAAAAATAATGTTGTTTTTTAGATAATTTTCTCCCAGCTTCGGGGTGTTTTTTTTTTAAAGGGTTTTTAAAGGGTAATCTGAGACTACTAGAGATGTTTTTTAAATGGGCCCTTACCGGGAAAAACCTCCCGCCCGCTTGAAAAAGGGGGGCGTGTTTTTTTCCCCAAACGTCCCCGTCACGGGCCCAAGAACGCCCCCAGCCAGTGTACCCCCCGGAAATAACAGTATAGATCCAGCCCCCCACGAATGCACATAAAAGTCGGCATCTATCCCGATCCTGGGGGACCCCAAAGGACTGGTTTTCGGGTTTCTTTTTTAAAAAGTTGCAATACTTAATATATATTTATATTATATTGACCTCATATTTATGATCTTTCTATTAAAAAAGAAATTTATAATCGTTAAGGGAAAATGTTTAAATAGTTTTTTGGGCGGCATTTTAAGAAAATTTATTTAAATGCAGTGCTTTGCAGGGGGGGTCCTGCCATGCCGAAAAACAACCTGAAAACCAAAAAGGGTCCCAAAAAATATATTGCATTTGGTCCCAGGGGTTTGCCCCAATTTCTTTAGGCTTCAATAAAACAATTGTATCAATTTTTTAAAAATTTCAGAAAAACCCCCTTAGGGTTTATTTCTGTTTTTTAAATTATACAAATAGTAAGATAAAAACCACGGCAAATCTAGTTAAAAACAAAGGCAAAAATAAAACACCCATCATCCAACTCCCCTTCATTTTTTTTTTTTTTTTTTTTTTAAAGGCAATAACAATATGAAACGTTATTTGTAAAAAACCAGTATGCCCAAACGACTTTATATTTCAGAAAGTTTTCAGAAGAGTTATCAGTTTTAAAAGGGGTTTTCCCAAAGGCCCCTAACTTTGCTCTTTTTCCTCTGTCGCGGTAGGGATTTAAAAAATAGAAAAAATCCAAACCTTACCTCCCGGGGGTAAAAAAGGGGGGGGGGGGGTCCCCATTCACTCCTGGCATCCGGTGCGTTCATCCGGGGTGGAAAAAGGAAGGGGTCTATTGCTCACGTGACACATCGGGCAAGCACGGGCCAAAAATCGCACCCCACCTCTGGGGCCCTCAAATTGACTGCGGCTGTCAGGTGAATAAAGGGATTTTCACTGCTTCAAAGTGGGTGAACAGATGAAAGTGGGGGATTTGGAACGGGAGTGCCCGGGAAAAGGTAAGCAATTTTTGGGGCCCCGGAACCCCCCTTTTAACTTTTTTTTTTGAATGCAGGGGCCCTGTGTTCAAAAGATGGGTTTTCCCCTAACAGAAAACCCCAAAGCACATTTTTAAAATGGCTCTAGCTTTTAAACACTCAAAATTTCCCTTTTCTATTTTTTTTACATCAAACCCTTTAGTCTATTTTCTCCACGGGCACGGGAAAAACCCGTCCGTTTTTTCAGGGGTTTTTTGTTCCCCAAGGGCTGTGCATGTCCGAAAAACAACACCCCAAAAAAATGCCCCAAAAAAAAATAATGTTTTTCGGGCAGCTTTTGACAGGTAGGGGACAAAAAAATTTTATGAAGGGTTTTTAATTTTGGGTTTCGGGTCATTTTTTGCCACTGCAGTGAAACAAAGCCAAAAAACCACAATACCCCTAAAAAAAAGTTTACAAGATTGAAGCTTTTTTTACACATGCTACTTTTGTTTTATGTAAAGATTTTCAAAACCAAGACGGGAAGAGTTTAAAAAATTTTTAGCCCGGGAATGCATTGTGGCTGTTTATATGGCAAAAATTAGCCCTCACCCCTTTAGGAAAAAAAAAAAAAAATTTTGTCTGTGTGAAGTGTTCCCCCCAATTTCCCAAGGGCCTGGGGGATAAAATTTTTTTTCAAAAATTCAATGGTCTTTCCTGGGATTTTTTTGATTTTTATTTTAAAAATTTAAAATAAACCCAGCACTGTTCCACCCAAATTTTTTCACGGGGCATTTTAATTTTTGAAAACTTATCGGTGAAAAGAATGCAGTAAATGGTGGTTTTAGTAGCCCCCTTTTCCATAGTACAGTTACAGTATTACTTTGTTGTTATACTGTTTTTACATGTGCCAGGGTAAAAGCTCCTCTGCTTTTTCCCAAAATTTTTATTTTTGCGGTACTTTTTTTTAAAAATAGACCCCCAAATAAGCCCGGGTCCCCCAAAGAAAAAAAGGTTTTCCCCAAGTTCCACCAGCTCTTTGTGATGTTATATGTAAGGACTTGTTTTATCTCTTTTGGGTATCTGCTTAAATTTTTTTTTCCCTTCATGTTGATTTTTTTGGGTTTTGAATTTTGAGGATTTGCAATCAACTAAAAATTTCCCAAATACTTTTATGGTTTTAACATAAAAATTTTTTGTCTTTGGAACCAAATTTTTGGGTATGTTCAGGGTTTCACTGTATTTGTTTCTAACCGCCCCAAAATTAAAAAATACCTTTTCTAAGATTGTGAAAGGGGTCCTGCCCTAAAAAGGCCCCCAAGACGCAAAAGAGGTGAAATTTTTTTCCTGCAATTTATGCCCCCGGGGCAGCTCTTTTAAGGGGACGGGAAACCAAAAGGGAGGTTTTTCCTTAAAGGGGATGTTCCGGACTTGCTTGTTTATCCGAGGGGGCCATGATAAAAAAAAAAGGGGGGCAAAAAAAGCATGTTACCAAACCTAGACACTCCTTTCCTTACCGCTGGCCCGCCCTTTCGGCTCGTATAAAATGTGCCAGGTGCAGCCAATCACAGGCCAAAAAGTCACGTGCACTTTAAAGCCTGTGGCCTGTGTTTGGTTTCCCCACCTGGCACGTAAAACACGAATTTTTTGTGCTATGGCGAAAAAAACTGAAAAAAATTTGCTTTTTGGGAAAATTTTGCTTCTCTTCAGAGTTAGGTCCAGATCCCCCATTCCTTTATGTGCAGAAAATTTTATCTAGTTCATAGCCACCTCCCCATTGCTTCCTCAGACTAAAGCAGGGGTCAAGTTTTGGGGAACTCACCCCCTGTGGGGGTTTCTTATTTTGAAGAAACAAGAGTTATTTACTTTAAATTTATTGACAAGTAAGCAGAATTTATATGTCACTGTTTAAAATTCCCCAAACCTTTCCCCAAAAGGGGAACCCTGCGTGGCTCTATAAAAACACCCGTAATGAGACAATCCCTTTAATTTTCCCAAAATTTACCGTTTTTGGGCACTTATGACCATGTCAGGGGCATCGCAAAGGCCCTTTTAACTCTGGGGCCTGTGACCCCCCAAACAGGTTTTTTTGCCGTGAATTTTTAAAGGGGGTGTTATCGTTTCTTTAAAATGGTCTTAAAGAAAAAGGGGGGACAGTAAAAACAAGAATTTTGGGCAATTGGATGTCATTGGGAAAAGCTGTTTGTTCTCACAGTCCCCCTTTTATCTTGTGTTTTTATTTACATTTATATCCAGTGGGGGGTTAACCCCTCCTGATCCCTCCTCCTGCATTTCATATGAGGGGCCATTTTTACATTCTGTACGGGCCCCGGGGGGTCATTCACGGGGTGTACAGAATGACTCAGAAAATTAAAGGGGCCCTAGCCCTTATTCGTCTCCACACCCAGCAGAAACAGATGCAGCAGATTGTAAATGAGAAAACATGACAGTTTTGCCCCCGTGCCTAACTCTCCCGCATACACCAGATCTGTGCCCTTCTTAGAAAGCTGTAATTTCATCTCCAAACTGTGAGAGGGGACAGTGCTCGAATTTGAATTTAATGGGAGCCTTGGTATGTATACCCGGGTCTTATAAAAAAGACTGAAAGAGAAAATAAAAACAGTGATTTTGGGGGACTCAGAGGGGAGGGGGGGGGGAGGGGAGGGGGGGGGGTTCAGGCCAAACAGTTAAGGGGGGATGATGTCATTTCCCGTGGGGGGGGGGGAAAGGGAAAACCCCCCCATTCACAGATTTAGGGAAACTCAGAGCATTTTGAAAGAGGCCCAAAATAAGGAACATACATCCCCTTTAAGTCATTTGGGATGGACTGGCCCACCGGGACCCGGGGGGGAAAATCCCCGGGGGGCTCCAAGATCTGCCCCTAATTTTTTGTGCGAAACTCAGGTGCAAAAAACAGTTGAAGCAACAGAAAAAAAGAGGAAAAAAATTTTCCCTGTTCCGTGATTACTCCTGTAACCCTTTTTGGGGTTAGAAGGTCACTTTTTTAGGTTTCCCGGCCCTACAAAAAAACAGTAGGGGGTGCAGTATAGTTTATTTTCATCAGCGATGGCGTCATGTTTACCACTGCATCACGTCGCCCGGGGTGGATACAGGCTGGGGAAAAACCCCGCCCGCACGATAGGGGAAAGGGGACGTTTTCTTTTCCTTTTTTTTCATTTTATAGGGACATATTTAGTAGGGGGGTAGCAAACCCAAATGGGGTTTGAAGGACATGAGGGAAAATTTTCCTCCAAAAGGGGCATATTAAAACCGGGCCCAAAAAGGGGGGGTTAAAAACCCACCCTAAAATGGTGTGTGTTGGGAGGGGTTGGGGGGGGGGGGTTATAACCCTCCTAACCCGGAACATACATATTAAAAAAAAAAATTAAAAAAAAAAAGTGAGGGGTGTTTTAAAACTACCTAATTTGGGGGGCGGCTATATAAAACCCAATTACCCCAACAGAAAACCCCAAAATACCTAAACCCAATGGGAGTGGAGTGATTACCTAATTTTCCTAACAGGAGCGTATATGCCCACCTAATGGGTGGGCCCCATTAAATTTTCTTTTCCTAAAGAAAAGACTTTTAAAGTTTACCTTTTTTATGAGGGAAGCTTGTATACCTACCTAATTTGGCCTATATATTTTCCTAACAGAGTTTTTTAAAGGCCTAGCTAACCAAAAAGGGGGCCCATATGTTTTCTACTTTTTAGGGGCCCATTAATTTCCCCCAATGGGGGGTCTAAATACCCAAAAACCTAATTTTGGGGGCCCCATATACCTACCTATTTAGGGGCCCATTTTCCCATATAATAGGGGGGGGAGGTTTAAACCCACTTAATTTTCTTTAAAACCACGGCATCTTTAAAAAAAACTGGGAAATTTCCTAAATTTTTCAGTACATAAAAATAAAATAAAAAGCCCACAAAACCCCTGTTTAAAATTCTGGGCATAGACTTTGGGGGGGTTATTGCAAATAATTATATGAAGCTAAATTACTTTGGGGAATGGGTATTGTAAAACTTTATTCCAAAAAGTAACAATACAGGCGATTTTAAAAGTAAATTTTTAAACCCTGGTTTTTTCCCCTTTTTGGTTTTAAAAAGGGGGAAAAAAAAGCTTTTAAAATGACACAACCTTAATAAAATCGTAAAAAAAAAAAAAAAAAAGGCAAGTAGCCCAAAACAACAAAAAAAAAAAAAAAAATGCAGGACCCTTAAATGACGTAATAGGGGGGGATTTCATTGTGGATTCAGAGAAAGGGTACTAAATGTTTTTTTTTAGCTCTGTATATAAAAAAAAAAGGAAAAAGCAGTGATGAAGGGGGGTTTAACCCTGCTGTTAATGCACCAAAATAAAATTTAAATTTTTCGAATTTTTAGGAAATGGGTTTAAGAAAGTTTAAAAAAATAAATGGAACAAGACTCCAGGCCCCCGGGTGGCTTACACCCAAAGGGGGTTTTTCAAAAAATCAGCTCAAATTATTTCGTTCCCTTCCCAAACAATATTTAAGGGTTCTCTGGTGATGGTATAGTGGGAAGAAAATGGCACAAGGGAGATATGGTTTTTCCCTATTCCCAAAAGGGGCTCTCGGGGCATTTTCCCGGAAAAAATTTGACCAGTAAAATTTAAAGTCTTTTGTGGGAAAAACTAAAAAACAATATTTGAAAAATATTGAAAGCATGGTTTTAAATAAAAGGGCAGAATTTTTTCAGACCAACCTGGTCTTTTTTATGAAGAATGAGTAAACGTCTGAATAAAGAAATTTAAGTTGAAATAGCGTTTTTTGGGGCAAATTTTACAAAGTCCCCTTTTAAGCGTCTATTGGGTAAATTAAATGTAAAGTAAAAAATTTTAAAATGTGGGTGGGTTTAAAAAATTCCCTCTGAATGGGCCCCGGTTTTTGATTGGTACCCCCAAATTTTTTGTATTTGGCCCGTTTTTTTTTATTTTAAATCATGTAGGGGGGGGGATTTAAACCCCAAATTTCTGCGTGCATTTTTTCCGGGTATAACGCCAAATGCGTCGGTTTTTAAACTGGGGAAAAATACCCTAACAAATGCTGTTTAAACCCCCTTTCCCCAGAGCCATTTTGGCCTTCCCCGGGAAAGCCCCCTTTTTTTTCCAATTTCCCAAAATTGGATGTATGCAAAACGTCCTAGCGATCGTGCGGGCTTAAAAGGGGGAAGGGCCCTGCCCCGATCCCCGAATGGGGAACCCGCGGTAAATTACGTTGGCTTCAAAGCCCGCATCACCCCCGGCCCGGGGTGAGCCCGGCCATGGGTGATTAAAACCCCTTCCCAATTTGGGGACCTATCATGGTCCCT
>JAODAL010029025.1:0-52335 GCA_025379985.1 Phyllomedusa bahiana | reverse complement strand
TAATTATAATAGTTTTTGGCCCCCTGTAGTAATTATTAATGATATGGCCCCTCGTGTAATTAATAAAGATATGGCCCTGTGTAATTAATAAAGATTTGGCCCCTCGTGGGTAATTAGTAAAAAAAAAAAAAAGGGGCTTATATTTTAAATAGGCCAGGCGGTGGATTTTAAAAAAGGGGGAGGGGTTTAAAACTTCCCTTTTTTCCCCCCCCGGGGCCCGCCCCGTGATCGTTTTTAAAAATATGGAGCTCCTGAGCCCGCATTACAGTGTAGGGAAGCAGGGGAATAATGCACCACCCTGCTTTCTCTATAGTGATGCAGCTGAAGCTTTTTAAATTTGGGGGCCCAACCAAAAATCAAACCCCCAAAAATTTTTGCAGGGGGCATTATTTTGAAATTTTTTGAGGGGGCCTTTTCTTTTGGTTTTTTTCTTTGGGCAACCAAAGTTTTGGTTTTTTAGAACCTAACCCCCCTTTTTTTTTTTAACAAAAAAAACCCTTTTTGGGGGGGCCCTAAAATTTTTTATTCTCTAGATGGGAACAATGATGCGTAACGCTGAGAAAGGACCAGGTATATAGGGTTTTTAAACCGTGAATATAAAAATGTTTCATTCACTGAATGTTATGAGAAAGCTTTTGGTTTATAATTATACATTTTCCTTTTTAAATTTTTTGATTTGAGCATGTGCAGAAAATATAATAGAATTCTTTCCATTTTTCCACTTAGGACAAAATCTAGCGAAAACTCCGGTTGCCGAGGAAAAACGTGCAGGTAGAGTTGGCCCTTTTTATGTATTACTTTATTCCCATGATAAACTATTAAATGTTTTCCTTGTACTTCTTATATGAATATTGCTGTGAGCATGTGCAGAAAATAACATAAATCTTTTCATTTTTCCATTTAGGACTAAAACAACTGTTTGCGAAAACTCCTTTTGCTAAGACTAAACCTGCAGGTAGAGTCAGTTTTTTATTACTGTATTATTATATAGTCCTATGATATAACATATAAAGCGTTTTACCTGTGCAGTGATGAGTATGATGATCCCTTCTTCTCTGCCTGCATGATATTGTTTTGGAAGAATAATATTTATTTGCTAGACAACCCCTTTAACTCCTTGTAGACATTAAAGGGGTTGTCTCCCTTCAGAGTTTCATAGATGCCTCCTGTCACTTCCTGGTCAGGCTGTCCGTAATTAGCATACAAGCACCTTGCATTCACTCAGTGTATTCAGCTCTGTGTTTTCAGTCTGCTAATTAGTTTAGATTAGCTTAGAAGCTTCTCTAAAACTGCTAGTAGGAGATTTACCTAAAGTAAACAGCAGTAATGACTAGCTTTTGTCTGAAAGTTCAGATAACACACATGCTCTCATTCTGGCTGCAGAGACCTGTGTGATGATAATGTCATGCTGTTTGCTCCATGATGTCACATGGAACAAACAGCAGGGGAGAAAAGAGTACACAGGTCGGTCGGTCACTGGAGGAACCAAATAAAGCCAGGAAGGTGATAAAATCATTTGTAGCTCCTTAACAAAAAAAGATGAACAAAGCAATGTATTTGGAAAATGTCTTCATTTAGTGTTCCCTACATTTTGAAAGCTATTCTTTGTAGCGAGACAACCCCTTTAAGGGCGACATGTATAAACTTTGGCGCTGACAGGCCAGTTCTAAATCGCTTTAAGGCAGTGTAGAATGTGCCAGAATGTATGAAGCTGTTCTTCTGCAGGTCATAAATACAGGCACAGCCTAGTGCAAATAACACAAGTCTGGCTCAGGCACCACCTTTACCCTGGTCTGGCTGTTCTTCTGCAGGTCATACATACAGGGCAGTGTAGAGCCAATACCACAAGTCTGGCTCAGGCACCACCTTTACCCTGGTCTGGCTGTTCTTCTGCAGGTCATACATACAGGGCAGTGTAGGCCGATACACAAGTCTGGCTCAGGCACCACCTTTACCCTGGTCTGGCTGTTCTTCTGCAGGTCATACATACAGGGCAGTGTAGAGCCAATACCACAAGTCTGGCTCAGGCACCACCTTTACCCTCTGGTCTGGCTGTTCTTCTAGCAGGTCATACATACAGGGCAGTGCAGAGCCATACCACAAGTCGGCTCAGGCACCACCTTTACCCTGGTCTGGCTGTTCTTCTGCAGGTCATACATACAGGGCAGTGTAGATGCCATACCACAAGTCTGGCTCAGACACCACCTTACCCTGGTCTGGCTGTTCTTCTGCAGGTCATACATACAGGGCAGTGTAGAGCCAATACCACAAGTCTGGCTCAGGCACCACCTTTACCCTGGTCTGGCTGTTCTCTGCAGGTCATACATACAGGGCAGTGTAGAGCCAATACCACAAGTCTGGCTCAGGCACCACCTTTACCCTGGTCTGGCTGTTCTTCTGCAGGTCATACATACAGGGCAGTGTAGAGCCAATACCACAAGTCTGGCTCAGGCACCACCTTTACCCTGGTCTGGCTGTTCTTCTGCAGGTCATACATACAGGGCAGTGTAGAGCCAATACAACAAGTCTGGCTCAGGCACCAACTTTACCGTGGTCTGGCTGTTCTAACTGTTATGTACCTAGGTTTGGTGTCAAAGAATCATAAATGTGTCTAATTCTACAAATGTGATGCAACACGCCCCCAGAACGCCCCCAGAAATTGTCGCATAGGTGCCTATCGCTCCAAAGTTTGGAGTGCAGCTGTTCATGTATCTACAGAACAGGGCTATGGCAGCTTTTTGATGCCAGAAAACTGGCGCAGACCCATTCATACATGTCGACCTAAAGTCACATTTTCTTTTCCCTTAATAATAGAAAGGGATAAAATAGGGAATATTTTGTTTTTTTAATATTAGGGAAATTTTTTTAAGTTTGTTATAGAGTCTATGTTTGAAGGTTCAGGTTCCAGAGAAATATTTCCCCTTTTCAAAATTTTAAAAAAGGATTGGGTGAGTTATCTCTCCATTACCTATTACAGAACAGAAGTGCAGAACAAAATGGAACGTTTTTGGCCATCGCCCCAATCTGATCATTGTTTTAAAATTTTGAAACCCCAAAACCTGGAAGGGGGGGATGGGTTGTCGAAAACACATTCAGAGCGACATGTACAAAATTTTTGGCGTTCAAACCCCAAAATTTTAAATTTTCATTAGCATAAAAATAGGTCAAAGAATGCCCCTGATTTTTTTGAACCCGCTCTACAGCAGGTAAAAAAATTTCCGGCCCCATTCTGAGTTTTGTACAAATTTTCTGGTCGGGTTTAAATTTTCATTTGAAAGGGCCCCTACCTTTTTCCACCCGAAGGGCCCTAGAAATGCCTTTACTGAAGCTATAAATATTTTGTTCGTAGGTTCTTTTTGCCCCCGCCCCCCGGCACCCCCTCCGAGATCAGACGCGTTACAAAGTGCCGCTTGCGCTCTGTAATGCACCTGATTCTGCCATATGGGAGACATTTCAGTGAAGTGAACCGGGCTGCACTGAATATCGGGCTGGAAAACCCCAGTTTTTGGTGAGCCCCTTTCATACTGTCGCCCTCATGTTACATAACAAAAACCCCAGGGAATAGTTCAAAATTGACAATATAAGCCCGGGGATAATAAAAACTAGTGCTTGGCCCACTCTCCTCTCACCCAAAAAAGGGAAACAAAGAATATTGTGTTCATTAGCCTGATAGAAGAGATGAGAGAAATTCTGGAAAATAGAGGAAAAATTTCTTTTATTTTATATATTTATATAATATATTATATTATATTATTTTAAAATATTTATATAAAATTTTTCTATTTAATACCCGGGCCAAAAAAAGAAAATTTAAAAGTAGAGGGGGCGGGAAGAAATTTTTCACAAAAAGTGCCGCTTTTTGGGTTTTGGTTTGATGGTTTGGGTTTTTAAAATTTCCCCTCTTTGTTATTACACTTTCAGGGTTTCCCCTTAAACCCTTTTAAAAAAGGGGCGACTGTCCCAAACACGCAAGTGCGTTTTTTTTTTTTGGGTTTTTTTGCCCCCAAAAGTATTCCCGATGCCATTTTCTCGATGTAAATGAACTGTAAAATAAAAAAAAACTAGGGGCAATTTATTCACGGGCATGGAAACACTGTAAAGGCGCAAATTTAAAATAGTAGAATTTATTTGCTGTGGCCTCCCCTAATCAATGCGCCTTTTTGAGGGTCAAATACTTTCAAAACAATGATGCGATCGCGCCCGGGGATTGGGGCATTGTTAAGCGCCCTGTGTTTTTTGGTTTAATGCGACTTTTTTAAAGGGACCCTTTGGGTTTTCCTTTGCAAGGGATTAAACCGACGCCAGATTTTTGAGAGGTCGCACTTTTAGGGGGCACTTTACACATTTAATGGGGCCGTGGTGAGGATGTCGCCCCAAATTTTACAAAGGGCCCCCCCTGTCAATCCCCCTAAAAAGGAGCGGGGGAGGTTTCCCCCTTATGGGAGAAACCGGATTTAAAGACCTTTTGGGCCCACTGTATAAACCCCGGGACTGACCTGCAAATTTTAAATCGCTTTTTGAGGGTGTTTGAAAGCACCAAATATTTTTGAAAATGTCTTACGCACTTTTTTATGTGGCCCGTTTATGGCAAAATTTGGTTTTCAGCCCTTTCCACTTTTAAATTGGTTTTGGATTTGTTGACAGTTTTGGCCCCAAAATTTGAAAGCATTTTTGGGACCAAATTTTTGATTCTGGGGTGACACAAACCCCCCCAAAACCCTTTGGGGCATTCAAAAGTGTCATATTTGGGATATGGGCCGTCCATAATTTTTAAAACAGGGATTAAAACAGGTTTTTTTTGGCCCCAAAGTACGCCCCCAAAAAATGCTGCCCGGGCCCCGTTCATAGATATGCCGCCTATGGGGTCTGTTAAAATTCTCGATCATTCCTATTATCCCACAAGGCACAAAATTGTTTTGTACCATTGTATCTAAATGGAAAGAGATCTGGGTTCCCCTACTGTACTACCCTTTCATAGGAAAGCTTTGGGTTTATGTCATATGGGTTTTTTAAAGCCTTTAAGGTAGATATGTATTCATGGGGCTGCTCCATTTTTTGGGCGTTTTGAGCCATACAAACTGACATAGCGCTATTCTATAGATGTATGACATGACATACACCAAAACTTGGCACAAACTGTGCCACACACAACACTTTTTAATGCGCCAAAGATGTGGGGGCATGTTGTGTCAGAGTCATGCAATGCGCCAAAAATGTGCCAGAGTTTTGCATGGATTTGTATGACAGTTTCATGCCAGTGTCAAAGAGGCATGGCTATATTAACTATTTGGCCATAGGCAAACTTAAACTCTATCAGTTCTCTATCTATAAAACACTAAAACGTAACTTTTATTATGTATAACTCTTAACCTCTATACACATTATTTAAAAATCTGATTTCTAACCTCACCATTTAACCCTTTCTACTTCTGAAGGAAGGAATAGCTCATTTTCCATTATCAAGTCTGGTGAAACCCCACCTACCAACAGGAAAGCCTTATATATACAGAAATGTATTAACTCCAGTGAGGGATCCCAAGCCTCCTACTTGGGCAATCGTCCCTAATCTAATGGACACAAGACAAATAAGGTTCCCTTTTGACACCCTCTGCAGCGTTATGCCTGACCTCCCCAACATGTTTCACTAGCTAACCTGGTGACCGGACCTCTAACCCCTGATGAAGCCAGGTTGGCTGGTGAAACATGTTGGGGAGGTCAGGCATGACGTTTTAAATTGTGATTTCTCACCTCTGTCTACAAGTGTCAACCGCTGCAGAGGGTGTCATAAGGGGGCCTTATTTGTTTTGTGTCCATTAGATTAGGGACGATTGCCCAAGTAAGAGGCTTGGGATCCCTCACTGGAGTTATTAATTGCTGTATATATAAGGCTTTCCTGTTGTTAGGTGGGGTTCTACCAGACTTGATAATGGAAAAGGAGCTATTCCTTCCTTCAGAAGTAGAAAGGGTTAAATGGTGAGGTTAGAAATCAGGTTTTTAAATAATGTGTATAGAGGTTAAGAGTTATACATAATAAAAGTTACATTTTAGTGTTTTATAGATAGAGAACTGATAGAGTTTAAGTTTGCCTATGGCAAAATAGTAAATATAGTGATCAGAAGTTACTCTCTGTTCTCTTGTGAAATTCCCTTTTTTTTGGAGACTATTTTAAAGAGGCATGGCTGAGACTACTTTTGGCATAAAAGGAGAGTCATTTATAAAGTGCTGTGAGACGCTGTCATACCATACATACTGTCGGATCATACTCTATTTAAAACAGACGAGGAACTGGCGATTCAGAGTCAGGTTCATACTTTTCCCCTTTAATTTTTTAATGTCTCATTGTAATTAAACATACAAACAAGTGCATTTTGTTAAGAGAATAATTACTTGGCAAATAATGATTCCTCTATGTTGTAGTTATTGTAGGAAATACAGATGTTGGATTAAGTTGAAAACACAAATACTCCTAGTTCACCACAGGTAAGAGATATTCTTCAGATCACAATATCATTGCGTATGCTATGTGCTGATTGCCCTAAGAGTTATGGGAGGAATGCAAATGCATAACTTTTGGGAATATCAGACTAGAGACAAAATATATTTACGAACGAATATTCCTTTAAACCCTGTCTGAGTTGAACCTTATATATCAATCATAGTGTGATCATGCATGTAAATCTCATAGAAATCACACATACCTTGAACATAAACCACAGAATTTTATCCCCTAACAAGCACACGTATCACTTGGCATGTGGGAATAACTTTTCACTGCATGTGGGAATCACTTTTCACTGATATGGCGGGAATAACTTTTTACAGGTTGGTAATGATTTTCTGTTTTTGGTACTTGTGCTGAGAATACATTCTCCAGTTAAAACCAGGCTTCTTTTATAACTGTATTATATATCCCTATACAAAATATAAAGCGATTTCCTTGGTATTGTTCCCTTCTTCTCTGCCTGCGAGGAATTTTGTTTGAGGACTCCATTTTTGATTTGTAGACAACCCAACACCTTAAATCTCAGCTAGTTGGTCCTTGTAGACACTAATATCACAGTTCTCTTTTATACTAATAATGGATATAATAAATCTGATTGTATTGTCTATGGTTCGTTACGAATTTTTATATTTTTTGCTTTTTTTTATTCAGAGCCTGAACAGTTAGAGGAAAGAAATGACCCCTAACCAATTTCTCAGAACAGGCAGAATATAGGTGAGTTCTATTTCTAATTACATAACTGAAGTGAAGAATAGTGGACGTTTTCTTCCATAGCCCCCAATGTGATCAACTGCTGTTATATTTTCTAATTCTAAACCTGAAAATACCGCTAGGATCTGGTTGTCTGTAGAACACTTTCACTGTGACCGTGCATAGACCCTTGAATTAGTTTATTACTGTTAATATACAAGACCCAGGATTACAGAACAGCTGTTGAGTTCATTCTCTTGGGTTAGTCATAATTGTGTCCCAGTATAAGCAATTCTTCTCGGTGTATGCTATATTACATCAGCAAAAGTGTGTTATAAACGTCCATGATGGTTTGTTACATTGTAGTTCTAGACTTAATGTATTCCATAAACTGGGAACAATTGTATGCAGTTCTCAGCTCAGAAAAGGACCTAGGTATATTATGGGTCTACAACTGTGACATATAACAATGTTCTCATTTCACTTGTACAGAAAACACATACAGGGCTTCCCTCGCATATAATAATATTGGTTCCAGGTTCGGACCATTGTATGTTGGACCATAACTCTATGGGACGAAAACTGGTAATGGCTCCGAGGCCTCAAATATCACCAATATAATACAAAATGAGATTAAAGAAAGCAAGAGAGAGCTGCTGCAAATCTACTTTCTATTTGAGGACAGAAGATTCTTTGGGATCATGTACTATACATAATGTACAAGAAAAAATGGATAAGGGGACCAACCTTACCCTGGTGCCACCAAAGGAGCTGCTCATACTGGCACACATTAAAAAGCAGGCTCAGGAATGTAGTACACACTGTGCCTGTAGTGAGGCGCTATAGACCGACAAATCAATGCATGACTGCCACTAAAACATTATAAGAGACAGTACAGGACATGCTAGTACTTGCACTGTTCTTTATGGGAGGCGCACTACTAAAGCCAAATCACTGTCCATGCACACTCACATAAGATAATGTAAGAGCAGTACAGGACATGTAAGTAGCGCACTGTAACTGTACTGGAGGAGCTAATAGATCCGCACCAGTCACTACATGCCATCCTCACTAATACATGTAAAGCAGTACAGGACATGTAGTACGCACTGTACCGTAGAGTAGGTTGCTATAGACCACCAATCACTGCAATGACCTCACTAATAACATGTATAGGCAGTACAGGACATGTGTAGTACTGTGAGAGGGTGCTAGAGTCCACCTCAGTGCAGCTACATGCCACCTCTCCAACTAATACATGTATGAAAGGGTGACTGTGACATACATGTAAACATTTATGTCGGCGCCTGGATTCATAGGGGGGAAATGTCGTGCCTCATTCATAAAGATATGACACATCTTGTGAATATGTCCCGTTTAGAAATGTGTCGTACAAAATTGTGCATACTAATTTCATGCCATTCTGCAAAGTGATGAGGTGATACCTCAAAATTAGTGGCGTAGCCTTTTTGAGACACTTATTTGGCGAATAAATGTGTCCTCACGCAGGCACACGCTTATAAATACAGTTCTGACACCACTTTCAATACATTTTGATGATGCTGTCTTCACCTAATGTGGCGTTCCGACTGTCTAGTCTGAGACATTATTTTCATACATGTGCCCCGTGTGTTGTTGTAGCTTAGTATGAGAACAGTTTGTAGATTTTTCATATATATACAGTGATTGAACACTATTATCCCTTTATATGTCTTATTGCTTTGAATATGTGCAGAAGAAAAATAAAATGTTTCCGCATTTTTCCATTCGTACCAAATCCTCGGCGCAGTGAAAAAACACATACTGATACAGAGAGACATATTTGCAAGGTAGAGTAGGGACTTCTATTACTGATGTGTATAGCGTTTCCTGACTATGATACAACATATACAAGCGTTTCCTTGTTACATAAGTATGACTATTCCCTTCTTGCCTGCACGATTTGTTTTTTCCCTAGACTGTGTTGTTGCAAGGACAATGCAGAGGACTGGAGAACTAATGTCCTAGTATAAAAACTAGGCGGAGGCTTTCCTTTGATTACTAACAGGCTAGAATCTGATAACTCCCTTGTCTCTCGCGCGTTACTATGCTCATACATAGAGCTGTATGTCTTCTGGTTATGTGCGGAGGCTTGGGCTGTGGGATGTGGGGTGTGTGGTGTGCTGTTGACCATGAAACCTTGTGCAAATTACTGAGCACAGTTTACTCACTAATTGCTGTGGTGTCTTGTGGTGATTATAATTCGCAAAATAAAAATCTACTTGCTTCTCCTGCACTTGTAAAAATCTGGGCAGTTTTCCATTAAAACCACATGAGTTTTGTGGCAACAGCTTCTACACCGGCAAGCAGATACTCATTACCTCCGGATGCTGCAGTCGCTCTTGATCCAGCCTGATTACCTATATCATAGGAACGTGATCTGATTATCAGTTCATTATTAAGGGCATGTTCCACGGCAAAAAGAACAAATACCAGTTACCGGTAGGTTTAATTCCCCGACCGGTATTTGTCCGGTTTGTGTGCTGTCCTCCCCCTTCCCTTTCACATGTTTCAACATTCCATCCGAAAACGAGACAGAAGAATGTAAATGTTCTATCTGTGTGGGCGGAAAAATACTAACCCAGTGGACGGCGAAACCCGTGCTGTTGGGACCTGTGCACGGGTTTTCCATTGCGCCGCGTGTGTTCAGTTGCTGGGCCGTTTTTTCAGGAACGGTCTGCAAAACCGCAAAAACACGGCTGAATAAAAAAACACGGCCGCATAAATCCCGTGCGCGGGGACATGCCCTTACTTTAATTCATTCAATAAATTGTCTTGCGGTGTGGTGGTCGTACATTGAATAGCCTCATATAATAGCTAAGACTCATGCCTTTATGTTAAATTATGAATTTCTATTAATACAAGATCATTTTTTAGATCTATTAATAGAAGAGTTTGAAGACCATGGACCGTCAGTAGTGAACGGTCCTATGAACAATTAATGACACGATTGATTATTGGGAGCCATTCCAACAGCATTTGTGTAAGCTATGTTGTCTTACCACTTGGTAGTACTGTTAGTCACTTTATGCAGGAAAGTACTACAAAAAGAAACCGTATGTTAGAGCTCCATATTGTGCTTACTATCCAGAACAACTTATGTCAGTCAGTATTTCCTGTGTTGTGCTGCTTTATAACCCTATTTACTTCTTTCTGTTTTTTTATTTAATAGTGCTCCGCTGTTACCAACTATAAGATAGAGTCCTTGATCCCCAGACCTGTCTCCTCCTGCTTCCGACAAGCATCATCAGGGAAGCATATTGGCAGTCTTATCACCCTAGATAATAAACAATTGCTGGAGGTGACTGGAACACAATGAAAACTTTTCCTTTCTTTCACACTGTATGAAACTTTGGAAGCCTGGGACCCACCATTGGTATTGATTCCTGGGGCCCAACAAAGATATCATTCTTGTTGGCACACAGTGGACTTCTCATTCTCAGGACTCTGTTATTACAGCCTCATTATGGTAAGACTGCATGTGGCGCCTTGTACTCCAACTCTTATATTCTGTTCTGCCTTCTCAGGTCCTATCATGCCCTGAGGGACCACAATGCTCTGGGGCCAAACTGCGCCTCTTCTTTTTTTCTGTACTGCTCTCACAGTCAGTGTCATTTGCCCTGAGGCCCTCCATGTCAAGGGAGTTTCGCCCATAAGGGTTTTCCATGCTCCCCTGTGGGCTAGTCCTCATGACGATTTCTTTGTTTTAAGTAGTCCTTTCTTGCCCTGAGGAGCCCACCTTGCTGGGGCCCTACTGGGGGGTCTTAACCTTAATCACTGTGGGATTAGTCCAGGACTGAGTTTTGTTAAAGTCCTATCATGCCCTGAGGACCCACCATGATCAGGGTCCCCATGAGGGTTTACCCTTGCGTTCACTTGTGGGCCAGTCCCAAGAACTGAAATTTTGTTAAGTTTAATAAAACATTCAGTTTAAAATATCATTATTTCTTATGTTTTATTTTTGAATTATTTCGTTTAGAGTAATCAGATAAATAATATTAATGCTATTAGTGTTTGTAAAGTTCTGTTAAATTCCAGGTCAGGGCACACTTCCAGGATCGTGTTGAACTTTCTGCAAAAGTATCCCAATGGATCCCCTTTATTGCCCTATGCTTGGCTTGAAACTGGTAAAGGATCTTTACTTTAGTTTTCCATCGGGTCCTCTGACAGCCTGTGGCTGACATGTTTTCTGGTCACTGTCAAGACCACAGATCTGTTCTTACATGAAAATATTATGGACAGAAGAACGACATGAAAACTGTAATTCAGATAATAAAAGGGAGACAAAGGACTTTGGTTCTAAGAAACTGGAATCATTGATGACCATGAAACATCAATATCTGATAAGCGCTTGTGTGGAGCATTTGCAGCAATATCTGCTAAATCGTCGCCTCTGGAGTTTTGATTGTCTTCAAACCTTTCTGTTACATACTGCCAAGTGAAACCATAGTAGTGCTCCTCTTTATTAGCTCATATACATTGATCACCTAACATACACTATTAATTTGTTATGGGGTGAACATTGTATGGTAAGACCATAACTCAATGGAAAAATGGTTAATTGCGTTCAAAAGCCCCACTAATGTGACCCAGCATAAATGCACAATGAAATATGAACTTTATCGACCCACCCATCGTATTTTGAGGGGGGGCAGTGATTCTGGTGTTCTGTCTTGCAGAGATGAGTGTGAGTATAGTGTCTACTGTATACAGCAATGCCAAAAAAAAACATTGCTGCAAACAGATAAGGGTTTTTGCAGCTTCCCAGCACTACACGCTGTGCTACGGAACAGAGTCTAGTTAACAGTTCTAGAATCCACAGAACAGTCTCTGGAAAATTGGCAGGGCCAGGAGGGACTAGGGAAGCTTTCAATCCTCGACGTTAGTATCCTTTGATTGCCCTGCGCGGCGTCTATGTTCCTTCCGGTCCATCAGGTCACTGGGGAAGCCTGGTGACCCATGGAGCTTCAAATTAATGTCCTTATACCAGTCAGCCCTGGAGACCTAGAGCAGCCTCAGGGACTGTTGCATAATTTGTTGCTGTCACCCGGACCACAGTGTGTAGTTGTCATGACAGCTGCCTGTGTCACTCAGTGACATTAGCAAACAATAATGGTCATTACCATACAAAAGTATATAAAAAAATTACAAATAATTATCCCTTAAAAAAAAATTTGGAAACAAAAATGTAAAAAAATAATAATAAAAACAGACCTACAAGTATTAGGCATCTACATGATTATAATACAATGTAGAATTAATCTAATAGGTTATTTAGTGTGAAATGTGAATTGGTGTAAAAAAATAATTTAAAAATGCAGAATTGCTTTTTATGGTCATGCTGCAAATTTTTTTTTAAATTACACAGTAGCGCTAAAATATTAATCAAACATATGCCCCAAAATACACCCCTCACATTTTTGTTAATGTTATACCTATATCTTTTCATGAGACAACACTGAAGATATGAACACTTTGATTATCTAATGTTAAAGTTATAGTTAGCTGCACACAGCTTCTATAAACGGTATAAATTTGGTGTGCCCTCAAAAATAACTAACACACAGCCATCAATGTCATAAACCACTGGCAACCAAATGTAAGTATAACACCTAAGGAAAATATGGACAAAATTATGCCCATCGTGCCACTTTTCCTTCCATGGTCTCGTGACTTGTTAGTGTTACACGGCTCTCAGGTGTGGTTAAATTTGGTCGTTTATCAACTTCATTACTGGGCATCTGAAGTTTCAACATGGGAAACCTCATGGCAAAATCTCTTTGAGGATCTGGAAAAAGGAATTTTTGCTTTACTTAAAGATGGAGCTAGGCTATAAGCGGGGGGACCCCCCCAGATTGCCAACCACCTGAAAAACTGAGCAGCAGCACAGGTTGCCATAGAACGCCATACAGCGCTTTTAACCAAGGAAAGGTTCCCAATCAGAAAGGTCCTTGCCATGGTTGACATTAAAAATACTTGGTACGACATCATCCATGAAAATCTTTTTTGGTAAACTATGAGCATAAGGTGCTCACTTGAATGTTGGCAGTTAACATACAAGCACAATCTAATATCAGCAAACACACTGATAAAAAAAAAACTATCAAAGGCACATAGAATTTTTAACAGATGCATTTATGCTTTAGTACCTTGGAAAATGTTGAGGCCCCTAAGTTCACATTTTTGATTCAAACTGCTTTACGCAACCTTCACAATTAGCGCAAGGGCGACCTTAGTACAGGTGGGAAACTACTCTAACATTACCTCTCTTAGTGCCTGTTCAGACCTGACATTTACAGGGAGAGAAGATTCCAAGCTACACGGTACTTCTGCATTATTTAATAACTGTGCAGGTGGGTGGTAGTGAAAAAAAAACCAAAGAGGGTGGCTAAGTCAATCCCCCATACAAACAGTCTAAGGAAAAAACAATATTTGGTCGCACATCCAAACGTTTTTTGAAAAAAAAGAGCAATAGGTGCCCGTGGTGTGGGCAGCTACGTTATACATACAAAAACCACAATCATTACCAGCAGCACTCTTACTAGCACTAAAAAACAGGCTCTTAATAAGAACCTTCAAAAATTTTTCATGCATTCTATGAATATTGGGATCTCACGGCCATGGTGCTTATAGAAACAAAACTTGAATCTGTTTACACGAATTTGGTCAGCCTGGGATCTGTTTGCTTTAACCAACGATATCTGAGCCATCTAGGTAGTAAAGTGGGCCGATCAAGGCCTTACCTCCTATGCTATCTTGAGTGTTCTCCCCTTTTCCTTTTGTTTCCGTCCTGTCTGTTCTGTCTGTCTTAAATGGGTCTTTATGTGCCTAGGTCTGCATTATCTAAATGTTTCTTATTCACTGCTGTAATAATGCACCCTTTTTGTATAATGTTATACTAGCTGGATTTGTGATGTTTCTTTACAATTTTCGGCTGGCAGGCTTCTGCTGAGCGTAACAGCTTGTCGATATTTATGTTATAGAATTTTTAGTGTTAGTAGTGTGCTGCAGATATTGGATTATGGTGATTTATAATATGGCTGCTTGATGGTAAAGCAGATACATGTGACTTTCAGGAAAGATAGGATCGGTATGTACTACTTATAAATCAAACAGCCAATTACATTCCTACCTCTGTGGTCTAAAGTAGAAGCTTCCTATGTAGCTAACACTGTATGTAACAAATTAAAGAGGTTTTCTGGGGAAATAGGATTTTTTTGTATTGCCTCATATATACTGTCTAGTTAGCAAAGAATTAAAGACAGTTACTTTACTGCTCTATAGATAAAAGGATAAGGGTATGTTCACATGGCGTAATTGTAGTGTACTGTACAGCGCCGCAATACGCCAGGTGTTTTGGAGTCACGCTGATCAGCGCATATTCCCAAAGCACGGAGGGACAGCAGCCCACCAGCCCCATTGACTTGCATTACCGGCAGTGCGTAATCACCACGAATAATTGCACTTACCCGTTAAATACTAAAAGGGGGCATCCACCAAGAAACCCAAATCAGTTTTCTATTGGAAATTTCCCAAAACAAAAACATAAGGGGGCCATCAAATTCTTGCCAAAGATTTTTTGCATTTGCACTACAGTCTCAATACTAATTTATGATTATGAACCCCATACTGTCATGTGCACAGGGTCTTACGGTAATTACCGGCAGTGGTACAGAAGACAAAGCTGTCTATGGCATGTGTCTAGAGGTTCATGTACATTGGTGGATTATAGCTCCCTTCAACCATTTTAAAAAGGCTCATGTTGTACCTCTGTATTCACCATTGCTGTAAGAATGTTGTGACCCATTCTAGTGGGCTTGATATGTTTGATACTTGAATAAATCGCTAAAGCAGCACATGAAGGGCTTAATCTGGGAATATAAAATACATGGAGAATTCCCACCAAAAACCTCCACCAGGTGGGTTAGGTTCGATTTACATGGCAAACATTTCCATTCGATTTTTGACATGGATTTGGATTTGCGAAACCTTCAAAATCTGGCTGTAAAACCATCCTCAAATGAAAAAGTTGTAGACCACACAATTTAGATTTTCTTAAGGTTGAATTTCAAAACTGCCGCTTTTACAAAAATGTGGAACATGTTCATTCTTCCAAAGCATTTTAGGCTAAAAAAAAATGCATCCCAAACAACTCTATGTTGGATCCGTGTCCAAACCCCATAGACATGGGCGGGACTTGTAAACCTGATGGAAAAAAACCTAAAAAAAATCCATATTGATAATCATGTCAAAATATTCGTCCGATAATGAGATTTTAGGATTCAGAATCTGATGAGTATTTTGACGTGTGTTGTGTGGACGCACCCTTAGTCTATATCTTCATGGCAGTAGACAAAAAACGACCTGAAAACCCAATCCTAAAAACTTTCATGAAACTGAGTTTTTTGTCCACTGCCTGTGAAAAGCTGCTGAAAAAAATGTCAGTTTTTGCCATGTTTTCCTTTTATTGTGCGTTTATGGTGCGTTTTTTTTTGCAGAAATGCACAACATTAGAGTTGCTGTGTATCTTCTAAAAAAACGCACTAAAAACTTGCAAGAACACGCAAAAAACATCTGGCGCTTTACATATTCTCCAATTGTAATTTTTCTGCCCTGCTCTGGCATTTTTTGAAACATGTTTCAAAAAACGACCAGCAGGAGGGGCGTTTCCTGGCACCGTCTAAGATGGCCACTTAGCTCTATTTCTCCAGAGACCTGTCGCGCAATTACGGGGTTGCAATGGCATTATCTGGCTTAAAAGGGCTCAAAAGTAGCGATAGAGGAAGGCCACTGTGAGGGGCACGCACCTGAGGATTTTCGGCGGACAAACGGACCTGGCAGCTAAGTTATAGCCTCGGCAACAGACACCGGCGGGACGGGAGAAAGCGGGGGCCTGTCACTGCGAAGGACGGAGTGCGGCACTGCGTGCCAAGGCGGGAAAGAGCAGAGCCTACCTCCAGTGGCGTCCACAGCCGGGACACAAGTGCCGAACCGAGCCGCGGGACGGGACCTGCGGGGCGGACACAGACGCTTGCTCAGCTTGCACAGCAAGGTAGGAGTGGAAAACGGCGGGTTGTGGAAGGAGGGTGACCCGTGCCACGCCAGCACCCACCTAAGAGACACCCGGCACTCTACCGGCAGCTGTAGATACAGGGCCTAGGTACGGTAGCATCATCTGGGGATCTGACAGCATCAACTCGGGACAGCATACACAGGGCAGTGGCGACCATCTTTACTGCTTGCAGTCACAAATCTCCCAAATCTGGCTAAGCCCAAGCCTCAGAGGCCCCATACACGGTGGTGCAAGCCTCTTCACGGCTCCTCATGTCTTGTGAGTCCCTACACTAACAACTTTACAGAAAAAACCTACAGAAAATGGGACATTACTTACTCAAAAAAAACACTCCAATTCTTTGGGGCTTGTGAACAGCTCAATGGCTGAACAAACATGAACCCAGTAGCTAGCAACTTTGCCATTTATGCTGACTGGGAAAAAGATCACATGTGCAGCTAATTGCTAGAGCAAGATGAAAAACTGCACACCAACTTCAACACCTATTCACACCAGCATGCAGAAAAGCCGCAGTATAATGCATGGGGAGATTGCACAGTCCTCGGTAGCCATACCCTCTGCACGGATTTAACCAGAAAATTCCAAACATTTGCAACATTTACATAACAAGTCAGAACATAGCAACATTGGCCTTGAATGTGCCCACAGGTGACCAAACGCTGAGTCTCTCCAGCGGAACACGAGGTTGGTGACATGTTCCAACCCGGCGTGCCAATGTGGTCTAGGACTTCACTTTTTTCCGTGGTGGAGCAAATCTTATAACCCTATCCCTCCCGTTCTTCCCCCCCCAGAGTCCCACAGGAGTCTGATATCATTCTTTTTGTACTAGAGAGGGTTTCATTACCCTTCCAGTTGTATGGGCTGGGCCCTCAATCTCACAGACCCCCCCTGTCAGGTGACCTTCGGGTCACGGCAACGGTAATAGTGACAGTTAAAGAAACTTTTAAATAACATCAATCTCCATCAAAAATCTAGGTCATGAGACAAATAGAATAGAATACTCATCGTGTCTTCACTCTAGACCTCCTCCATCGTCAATGAATGACGTCCATCCCCCCTACCCTTGCTCAAGTGGTGTCCAATGCTGGTGAGCTCTGGTGCGCTGGAGTGACAGGTTGTCTTCCGGACTTTTCTGGCCTTTCCCCGTCATCAGACCAGAGTTGCGCCTTTGGTAAGGGTTGTGTAACATTTTTTCTTTGTGGAGTTCTTCTTTCTGGGTCTGGAACCACATTTCTACGTAGAAAAGCCCCTGCCTCTTCTGGTGTGTGGAACGTGGAAATATTCCCATTTTTGTGGAAAATTTTCAGGATGGCTGGATAGAGAAGTGCGAACTTCTGTTTGTTGTTGAACAGCTCTGTGCACACACTCGCAAATGCTCTTCGTCTTTTGAGCACTTCAGCCGAGAAGCCCTCGAATATCAAAATCTTGAATCCTCTGACCTGTAGCCTGGAATTTCGGCTTTTAAACGCTCTCAAGATGGCTGCTTTGTCTGCAAAGTTCAAGTATTTTACGATAACTTGCCTTGGTCTTTCTTGAAGTGCTTTAGGTATGGTTGGATCAGGAGCGAGGTAGTTCTTCCTATCTGGGCCCACTCTGTGAGCCCGCTCGACTTTGCATTGGTGAGGCAAGCTTAAGGCCTGCGGGAGCTCCGTTTCGCACAAGGCTGTTAGTTCTTTCTGAGGGACGGACTCAGGTAGACCCACTATGCGAAGATTGCTCCACCTAGGTCTATTTTCGAGGTCGTCGATATTGGACCAGAGACGTTTGTTTTCATATATGAGGTCCTGTATTTTAGAGTGGTGGTTGTCAGAGGTATCCTCCAGAGCCTGGACTCAGCTTGTATTTGTTTAAGAGTTGAAGAGAGTAAGTTGGTCAGTGTCTCTTGGATATCTGGCGCGAGTTCTCGAGCCACCTCCACCGCTAGAAGTTTCTTTCGAGAATACGATCATCCGGAGTTCCCTCCAACTCTAGCGTTTCATCTTCCTGATTCGAACTAGTTGGCTGCGTAGAAGGGGTTGAGCGCGGCATAGAGGTTAGCTCCATGTGTTGCCGCGAACCTGTTTGGTTGGAAGGCTCGCCCTCTGGCTTTGACTTCATAGTTTTCCCCATTTTCTGGAAATACCTCTCCATATGAAGTATAACCTGTAATTCTTCCTTTTGGCCACGAGGTGTCTCAGTTGTATTGTAGAACTGGGTGACTTGGTATAACCTGTAATTCTTCTGTTGGCCACTAGATGTCTCCCTTGTAGTGTAGAAATGGGTGAAAGTGCTTTTAATCTCAGTTGCCAGAACAGTGGGGTCCAGGTGAGCCACTAAAGAAGCAACAGTTCTGTGGAGCAGCTGCCTCAATGATTGACTTAGTATGGAGGAGCTGTTATCTGACTGGTGTGATCTCCACTGTCCATAAGCGGGTGAGCTCTACAGACCGTCTCGTCTGCCTAGTTATGTGCCAAGATGGCCGCCGCGCAGCTTGTTTCGGTGCCAAAAGTCCCGCCACTCTGAGCCTGAAGCTGCGTCTGCTCTCTGTACTAATTGTGGTCTCCTGGGGTTATTTATGTCCCCTGCAGTGCCCTTCAGGTCAGCCCTCGCGTGGGGAAGAAGCCCAGGTACCTGTCCGGGCGCCTGCTTGCTACGGCTGCTTACGTGCCTCTCTGCCTTCCTTCCTCCCGTGTGTGCGCTCTCGGGTCTGTTGCAGTCTCTGACACTTGGCAAACGATCCCCTGACTGCAGAAGGTCCGTTCCGCCTCCCGGCTTTTGCGGCCGGTCTCCCGTGTCTTGCGGGCAATAGTGCTCCTACAAGCGACACCTTCGTCTGGTTTTCTGTGCCTTTTCCCCGGGGGGTGAGCAGGAGCTTTGACTTCTTGCTCACTCCATCACGGCGCCGGAACCGGAAGTAGCGAGTTCTTCTTAAGCTACAGAGATCCTCTTCCTCAATGCTTCTTTTGGGAGGAGACTTCAATTTAGCGTTTTCAGACCAGCTAGATAGACTTCATTACCGCCAGAAGACACCTGATCATACCCAGGCCAATGTTTCTAGAGAATTTAGGAAGATGATAAGGCGTTTTGGGCTATTTGATCTATGGAGAATTGCCCACCCCACTGAACAGAATTACACATTTTTCTCGCATCCCCATAACTCACATTCTAGGATTGACTACTTCCTAGGGAATATACCAGCACTGAGACGTATGGCCACGGCAGATATTGGGCATATCTCCTGGTCGGACCACGCTCCCATTACACTGACCTTGCGGTCGGACTATACTTCTATTCGTAGATGCCATTGGCGACTCAATGAAAATTTAATTAGAAACCCCAACACTCGAGAACAAATTAGGGCACAAGTGGTGGATTACTTTGCCATCAATGAAGGATCTGTTACATCCCCATTCTCTCTGGGAAGCCCATAAGGCCGTTATACGAGGTCACTGTATTGCAATTGGATCGAGAATCAAAAGAGATGCGAGGCTGCAACTAGAACAGGTGCAATCTCAATTAACGGCTATGGAATCTTCTCTAGCTACTTGCCCGACTAGAACCAAATTAAGAAAAATACTAGACTTACGATCCCAACTTAAAGGGATGTTATCGTTTGAGCTATTTGGGCTGTTCAGCTAATTTTCTCAGATTGAGTTTGAAATCCAGGGGCGTGTCTCTCCTGTCAGCAGGTGTGTCTCTCCTCCCAGGAGGTGTGTCTGTCCTCACTGAAGACCTGTGACATCATCATTTTCTATAAAGCAGGGGATGCAGAAGGTTGTCTGGATATAACAGCTCTGTAGCCTCCTGCATGCTTATGTCTGCAGCCTTCAGGCTCCACAAGCTCCTCCAGCAAGCAGCTGTTATATCTCTTATCACACAAATTACACTGAAAGCCAGCAGCTTTCACTTCTAGCGGTGTTCACCCAAATTGTACTGACAACAGGCAGAGACCTTTACTCAACTACAAGGACAAATGTCAGCTTCAAGAAAAGACCTCTGCTTGCTGTCAGTAACATGTGAGTGAAAATGGGAGGAGAAGCAATCAGCTTTGAGACAAGAACCTGCTCAACCTGTAATAACTTGGCCTGGTAGAGTAGTGGTAGAGTGTTGGCTTTACAAGGAAGGGGTTTGGAGTTCTAGTCCCTCCAGAGGTCCCCCCCCCCTAAATTCTACACATATGTAGAGAGACCTAAAATATATATGTCAATCTCTATAATGATATATATACACATACATAGCTCCCCTATATCATTTCTCATCCCCCAGAATATATGCATTGTATCAAATATGTTGGAAGTGCTCGGTGTGACTACTGTGAGGATGGGACACTATATAGGGGAGCTTTGTGTGTGCATATAAGTAAAATTCTAGATGATCACACATATATTTTCATATTTTTACATATGTGTACAATTTATAAAAGAAAAAAAAAATACTGATGGGCTTGCACTCCCCACCTCTTCCTTACAGGGCTGATCACCTACGCTCAGCACCACTCAACAGCTTATATACAACACAGGTGTTGAATCCTTATGTTATACAAAAACAGATATGATGTCATAAGGAGCGGGCTCCAATTCGACTGAGGAACAGAACGCCCACTTTTCAAGTAGCAAGCTAAGGACTGGAATCTGTGGGAGGTGAATCAACCATCTATGGCAAAAGCCCTTTAAACTAGACCAGTAATTGCCCAGAACATTGACCCTAAAGCTGGGAGATGACATAGAGGCAACAGACCTTGGTTTCACTAATCGAGATTTACAGTCTCAAGAGTGGAGTAAACACATAGTGTGGCAGGCAGCCAAATCACAGCACAGGGGGCGTGGCCAGGGGTGTTTCCTGTCTAGGGGCGTATCCCAACAGGCTGAAATGAGATGTCAGCCAGCTGGCAATCACAGTCGTGCTAGGGGGGCGTGTCCTAGGGAATTGACCAGCGGGGCGTATGACCAGCAACAGAGTAATTGCAGAAACATAATTACAGATTTACAGAGAAGCAGAAATTCTGCAAAACCAAGTGACAGTAGGTAATTGCAACCCAATTACAAAAAGTGCTTATTTTTACTGTCCCCATAATCTGTGAGACCATGATCTTTGTAGACGATAAAAACCCCTTTAAAGGCCCAAACGATTGGGGAAAACGGAGAGACTCTTGGTCTCACATACAACGTAACTATGAGAGGGGTAGCAAGAGCACATCCTCTTTGTTGGCAAAGCACTACAGATGATGCAGTTCGTTCGACAACCACATCCTTGAATCCGAAACGGGTCAGATCACACATGACCCAGAGAAAGTGGCTAAATTGTTTCATGCATACTTCACAAAATTAAACACTCTCCCAGACACACCCTGCCTCCTTCCCAGATAGAGGGAACAATTATTTCCACCATTCCCTTTGCCAATGGCAAACCTTTCTCTCACGCTCCCTTCAGCAGCTATAGAGGCCTTAAATGCGCCCATTGCACAAGATGAACTTGAGTATGCGCTTAAAAATCTGAAAAAGAGGAAGGCTCCTGGGCCGGATGGTCTCTCGAATCTCTATTACCAGGTTTTCGCACAACAACTCATTCCTTTTCAATTATAGATCTATAACTCAATATTGACAGGTAGTTCAATACCTGACAGCTTTCTTCATTCGTACATAACCTTAATACCGAAACCAGACAGGGACCCTATGGAAGCAGCTAACTATAGGCCGATCGCCT
The DNA here is from genome assembly GCA_025379985.1 of Phyllomedusa bahiana. Taxonomy (NCBI): domain Eukaryota; kingdom Metazoa; phylum Chordata; class Amphibia; order Anura; family Hylidae; genus Phyllomedusa; species Phyllomedusa bahiana. The sequence goes on along the minus strand of JAODAL010029025.1, from coordinate 30,349 downwards.
TATTAAATGCAGACCTAAAAATATTCACGAAGATCTTAGCAGATCGGCTGGCTATATGGCTGCCCACGATTGATACACAAAACCAGGTAGGGTTCGACCTAATGGTCGCCAGGGGGGGAAAACCCAGGAGGGGCGATTAGTCCACCCTAATAGACGCACTCATAAAAATTGACTCCTCAGGTCTGATGGCTAAGCCTTTGACGGCCGAAAAAATAAAAAAGGCGTTGACCATCTAATGGTCTTACATGATGGCGACATTTAGAAGATTTGGTTTCATCGGTCCCTTTATGGAGGCTCTAAAGGCATTATACTCATCCCCGTCAGCCACTATAAAGTTACCGCATACGACCTCTACTATGATTAAATTGGCCAATGGCACGAGGCAGGGCTGTCACCTATCTCCACTACTATTTGTATTATGTGTAGAACCCCTGGCCTCAGCAATACGTTTAAATCCGGCTATAAAAGGAGTCACGATTAATAATGTAGAGTATAAATTGTCATTATTCGTTGATGACATACTTTTGACACTCATCTCCCTACACGTAACTCTGCCAAACCTTCACTCTCTCTTACAGACTTTCCGGGCCATTTCGGTTATAAAATTAATATGACAAAAACTGAAGCTCTCCCTATAAATCTGGACCAAGGGGAATTGGACTCTCTAAAGGCTAATTATCATTATAATTGGAAGTCCCTCTCTATAAAATATTTAGGAGTTAATCTGACTAAAAATTATCCCTCCATATATGGACAAAACTTCCCTAGAATATATGCGGAGATCCGCGCATACCTGCAAAAATGGAGGGCTTTACCTCTATCGTGGTTTGGGCGAATCTCCGCGATTAATATGACAATTCTTCCTAAACGACTTTACCTCTTCGAAACACTTCCTATCCCGGTCCCCTTGCATGATCTCAACGGCCTCCAAGCTTCCTTATTAAAATTTATCTGGGCATTCGGCAGACAGCACATTAGAAAATCTGTACTCCTGGCTAAAAAGAGTGAGGGTGGTTTGGGGGTCACGGATTTATTGAAATATTACTGGGCAGCTCAGCTGCACTGCATTCCAGCGTGGACATCCCTGCTAGCTTACTCAAGATGGGTTGAGTTGGAAAAACTATGGATCGCCCCTACACACCCAAACTCTCTGCTTTGGAATACATCCTTGGCCATGCCGGCAATGCCCCTATTAGGGCCCATGGCATTGACAAAGTAAATTTGGAGGAAGTGTGCAAGGTCATTTAATCTTTGCTCCCCTTCTTCAGGTCTGACCTCATTTCTGTTTAATCCAGCCTTTCAAGGGGGTCAACATAATCCACAAATGCGAGTCTGGTTTGACAATAAATTGTTTCATGCTGCTGCCTTGGTAGAACACACTTCAAGAGAGTTCATGCTGTTTGAAAGACTGAAATTGAAGTATTCCTTACAAGATTCTTGTAGGTACTGTGACGGTACGGTGGATCCGCTGGACCACCGCAAGCGGTGGTAGTTAAGCCACGCCAGGGAACAGTCTAAGAAGCCCCCGGTTTTCAACCAGAGCCCCATCCCGCAAAGCGGGATGGACTTGCTGCGGCGTGAGGGCCTACCAGGTCGTTACCCCCAGACGTGACTTGCGTGCGGTGGCGGCCGGGGTACTCTGCGTGGATCACAGGATCGTAATCCAAAGGCGTAGTCAGGAACTGAGTGCAAAGGTCAGGGCCAAGGCGGCAGAGGTTCGTGGTCAGAGACGGACAGATGGTCTAGCGGCAGGCGGCAAACAGCTAGGTCAGAAACGAAGCGGAACGACTGTACACGGATAAGACAATAACGGACACAAGGACACTCAAATATCCAAACTCCACACCTAAGCACACCAACAATCTGGCAACAGGTGCCGGGGGCGATAACATTAATACGGACCAGCGCCCGGCAATAACCAATTACCCGGGACACTGGGCCCTGTTAAAATTTTAAACCAGAGCCGTCGCGCGCGCTAGGGGGCGCTGCATGCGCACGACGGCCCGGACAGACGAAGCGCCATTCACCGGACGGCCAGGTAAGCGATCTGGCGTGGGGACGTGGGGTGGGCCGCGGGTGGACCGCAAGGCCCGCCGCCGCGGCGCTGGCATGGCCAGGGAAACGGCCGCAGGGGCAGCGGTTCCCGCGGCCGCCAGACAAGTCGCACACTAAACCCCCCCCCCCTTAGGTCACCTCCCCCCTCTTTTTTTTTTGAACCTAGCCAGGAGATTTCTGGAACAGATTGCCATCCGGCTCCCACGAACGCACCGCAAAGGTAAAAGGGGCCCGAACCCCTTTCCAGTCCGAATGAGAAAGATACCGCTTCCCCTCCCCCACTGTCTTCTCTGTGCCACACCTCCTTTACCTCAAAGATTGTCATCCGATTCGGGCCGACAAAGGAGAAGGCCGAGACAGATCTATCCTGGAGAGTAAGCTGATTACAGGACACTCACATGGCTTGAAGGAGCGAGACATGGATAGGGCGTTCGGGAACACGCATAGTGGGAAGGCAATGCGAGTCTTGTAGGAGACCGGAGTTAAGCTGACGAAGTACCCAACAAAGAAGGGCTCCTAAATATTTATAGGGACCCAACTTGTAGCTGGTACTCTGAAACGGGATGTTAAGTGGCTCCGACTAGCCCACACCCTATCACCTGGCCTTAATAACAGGCGGAGGTCTCCGTTAACTATCGGATCGGCCTGATACCTTAGTACGAGAAGGAAGCCTGAGCAGGGCCCTGAACGAGTGACTGCCAGAGTGACTTGATGTCTCCGTACTTGGGGCATCCACGTGCAGGGAACGTGACACAAGCGGCTAGGGGGAGAGGTGGGCTGTGATGTAACCCAAACACTATAAAAAAGGGGGCGGCTTTAGCAGACATCCGATTCTAGGAATTGTAATAGAATTCCGCCCGGGAGGAGGGGAGAAGGTCAGACCAATTATTCTTTGCCGGGCAGACACAAATGTCGCAGATAAGCGCCTAAGAATTGGTTCTACCCTCACCACCGCCCGTTGGTCCCTGAGGGTGTACGAAGACGAATAAGTTCCCAGCTGGACGACCGTAACTGAGTAGCACAGCGCCCGCCAGAACTTAGACACACACTGGACTCTCCTATCAGGGGTGATGTGCGAGGGGAGCCCATGTAACCGAAAGATATGGTGGAAAAGAGCTGGGCTAGCTGGGGTGACAGAGGGTAAACCCAGGGCACAGGCCCACACAAATGAGCCAGATTATTTTGGGAAAACCCTGTCAACCACCACCCCCACAATGACCGGCATTGTTGTTTCCGTATGAAGCCGGCAGTGTCAGTGACAAAGTCCCATAGCAATAGGGTCCACGGTTTCTCAGGCACAGAGAGAGGCAGAAGTAGAACCTGGGCGGGTTGAGGCGAGGGACCCTTGTACGAGCAGCCAAGAGGCACAGGCAGTGAGACAAAGTCCCGAACGTCTTGGCTTGAGAGTGGGCCACCAGTATTAATCTTGGCGATGAATTGTACGGACTTGTGAATCCCAGGATGGCCCGCAGTTTGGGACGAATGTCCCCATTAAGATTTCTGAGCCGCAAAGCAGGACGGACGGTAGGTCTTTCCCCGGAGGTACCAGTAGAAGGTTCACAGGAGCAGCAGCCAGAACCGTTCCTGGAGGAATAAAGTGGCTGTACGGGGCGGCTCCAAGCCTAACCGGAATCAGAGGAAAGAGTCTGGAGAGAGCATATGCCCTGACGTTTTTTTCCACATCCGTCGGAAGTGTAGGTAAAGAAATTAAAACGAGCGAAGAAAAGCGACCAACAGCATGCTATTGTCGCGGATTCAAAACACTGGGCAGATATTGCATATAGAGAAGGATTCTGTGATCCATGTATAATACGAATGGGGTAGAGAGCCCCTTCAGCAGGTGACGCCCTTCCTTCTAGGGCCAATTTATAGTCAAGGAGTTCCCGTCCCCAATGGTGTTAGTGCGCTCTAGCTGGGGTGAGGTCTTGGAAGAAGAACCCACAAGTTCGCAACTTTCCCCGAGGAGGTCTTTCTGAAGAAGAACCGGCGGCCGCACCCAACTGAGGAGGCAGCGACTTCTAAGACAAACGGCGCTGAGGGTCCGGGAAGAGAGAGAACAGGAGCGGAAGCGGATGCGGGATTCTTCAGACGTTTGAACGCCTTCTTGAGCCTATTGGGCGTCCAGGATTTGGGTCGGCAACCTTCTTGGGTGAGCGGCAACCAAGGGGGCCACCAGAGATGGAACTGAGGAATAAATTGCCTATAAGAGTTGGTCAAAGCCTACAAAACGATGAATGTGTCCCCGAAGGCCCACTGGACTAGGCCATTGCAGGTACTGCTGAGAAGCTTGGTGGGGGTCCATCTGAAGCGCCTTGATCTGACAAGAATGTAACCCTAAAAAGGGCAGTAGGTGCGTCCAAAACAGACACTTCTCCAGCTTGGCATAAAGTTGGTGACTCCGGAGACGTCTGAGCACCTGGCGGAACTGTGGTGACGGTGGGTCTCCAGGTCTGGAGAATAGATTGAGAATGTCATCCATATAGACAATGAACACAAACTTATAAAAGGTCCGGAAGATCTCTCAATCGACAAAGTTTTTTGGAATACAGCCGGAGCGTTACAGATACCACAATGGCATGACGAGATACTCAAAATGGCCATCACGGGTGTTAAATGGCTGTTTTCCCCACTCGTCACCCCTCTCGTATGCGAAATCATATGTAGGCTCCACGGAGATCCAATTTAGAAACAGATTTTTGCGCCACGAAGGCGTCAAAAAGCTCGAGATCAAAGGCAGGGGGTACCAGGATTCTTGGCTGTTAATATTGTTCATAGGCCACGGTAATCGATACAGAGCCGAAGGTCCCCATCTTTCTTCTCGACGAAGAAGAATCCTGGCTCCCGCAGGTGATGAAGACTACTATGAATCCCTTGCGTAGGTTCTCTTGGATATATCGGTCATAGCCTTTGACCTCCGGGATGGAAAGCCGGGTAAACTCGCCTCGAGAGAGGAGTAGTCTCCCCAGGCTTTCAGATCAATAGGGCAATCGAAGGCCGGTGCGGAAGCAAAGATTTCAGGCCTGGTATTTTCGGAGAAAACACAGCATAGTCCTGGTAAGGAGCTAGTGGGCAGACCTGGCAGAGACTTCGTAGGTTTAGGTAACGCAAATCTGAATGGAGCGGGCGGACCTGCCCGAAGGCATCGTGAGTGACAGGCCGGACCCCAACAAGAATCTCGCCTGTGTTTCGAATACTGGGTCGGCAAGCATGCTCTTGCAACCAGGGGAGCCAAGGAGATCTCAGAAGAGGACCCGAGGCATACGAAGAACTTCATAGATTCCAGAGTATCGACGCCGTCCAATCTTGCAAGAATGTGTGGCGCAGTGCAAACCGAAAATGGCACCTTGAGTCATATCGCCCTGACGGAGGACACGAACAAGGGTTATTTTCAGGGAGGTCACTGGAACGGTACTGAGACACACAACCAGTTCATGGCTATGAAGTTACCCGGCGGACCCCGAGTCCAGGAAGGCGGTGGGTCTGGAAGGGTGCTGTCCTGCGAGGTTCCGCAAAGAACCGAAAGTGTCAGACGGGGATGAGGTCCCGCACTGACACACCTAGGGTATGCCCCTCCTACGAGCCCCTAGGTGCGGAAGTTTTCCCGGCAACGCGCAACACTACCGGACAGTCTCCAATGAAGTGGACCGGACCGCCGCAGTAGAAAGCACAAACTGCCTGAGACGACGCTGCGTAGCGTTCCTTCCTGGGTCAGATGTGCCCTTTCCACCCCTGCATAGTTCGTCCCCTCAAGAACGTTGGCGGAGGAAGTGGAGGGCGTTGGAAGACAGGGTGAGCTAAGCGAGGTAGCCGCGTGGCGGGTGGACTCGCGTTGGAGACGGAGCTTCCTGTTGTCACTCGGCTAAACGATATCGATCCGGGTGGCCAACCAATTCAGTTCTCCAAGGAGGTAGCAGGTCGCACCCGCCGAGCTCGTCCTTAATATATTTACTCCTTCCCATCGTCCCGAAAGTGCCATTGCCGAAAGTACCACCAGAGAGCCTCATGTTCCAGGCTAGTTCCCGAGGCAGAGTGCGGAACTGCACCAGAGTAGTGTCCCACAGTGGAGTCGCCCTGTCGAGGGCGGAGCATGCTATGCGGCAGCTGATGAGGAGGTGCGAACCAATCCAGGTTCCTCAAAGACCAGTCCGGAACCCCTGGAGAAGGCTTGCAAGTTAGGCTGTTAGCGGGTCTCCCTCGGTCCCACAGCGGAGTGGCCCAGGCCAGAGCTTCCGCCAGTAAGAGAGGCTTAATGTTATACTAAATGGCGACTTTAGTAGCCGCGCCTCAGTTGGAAATTGATGAAACCTCTTCACTTCTTGGGGTCTCCATCAAGCGAGCGGAGGAGGGCGGCAAGATGCTAGAGAAGTCCCGGTCCAGAAGCAAGGAGGAGGGGCTAGGGCAGCAGGAGCAACAGGTTGCGGTGGGACGGCAGCGGGTCCGTCCAGGCGGAGGTAGAGGCGAGGCCTGCAAGTTCTGCTTCATGGCTGCGAGCTGGTCGATGCTCTGACTCTGCCTGGGCGACTCGGCCGTCGTAACGTCGCCAGGAGTTCGGGCAAGGGTACCCTGGCGGAATCCATTGGTCCAGATTGTTACTGTGAGGTACGGTGGATCCTGCTGGACCACCGCAAGCGTGTATTAAGCCACGCCAGGGAACGGAGTCTAAGTAGACCCCCCGGTTTTCAACCAGAGCCCGCGCCAGCAAACAGGATGGACTTGCTGCGGCGTGAGGCTAACCATGTCGTTACCTTACCCCTGACGTGACTTGCTTCTGTGCGCCGGGGTACATGCGTGGTCCAGGATCGTAATCCATAGGCGTAGTCATGAACAGGCAGAAGGTCAGTGGCAGGCGCAAGAGGTTCGTGGTCAGCAGACGGACAGACGGTCGCGGCGGCGGCAAACAGGCAAGTCCATGAAAACGTACGGAACGGACTGGTAACACGATAAGCAATACGGTACACCACAAGGGAACACTCCAACTCTCAACTAGCACCCACCAACAATTCTGGCAACAGGTGCCGGGGGGCGGATACATTATATAGGACCAGCTGCCCTGCAATAAGCCAATTACCGGGACACTGGCCCCTTTTAAATTTAAATTAAACCAGCCGTCGCGCATCGCGTGCGCCTAGTGGGGAGCAATATGTGCACGAGCGGCCGGAACAGACAGGAGCTCCGTTCACCGGAGGCGGGGCAGTAAGCGAGCCGGCGTGGGGACGAGGGTGGCCGCGGTTGACCGCACATGCCCAGCCGGCCGCGCCCTGGCATGGCAGGGAAATATGGCCGCAGGTGGCAGCGGTGCCCCGGCCGCCATGACAGGTATCTTATATACAGATTACGCATTTTTTTTGCAAGGTTCTAGGATCTCATAAAGTCTCCCAACCCACGAAATTTGAATTGCTTTGCAAAACAAGCACCTCTACTAGAGGTTTAATTTCTGACATATATGCAATCCTATCTAACCCAACCCAGATTGCCCGAACAAACATGGATATATGGCTAAATGGGAGACATATGCCCAGAGAGTCATCTTGGAGGAGGAATGGCAAATAATATGGACAAGGGCTGCTCAACATCGGCGCTGCAAATTATAGCAGGAGAGGAAACCAATACAATATTAATCAAGTGGTATTACAACCCCATCTGTCCCTGCATAAACTAACTCCACTTGTTTTTCCGATTTTATGCTGGAGATGCCACATCAGCCCTGGGCATATTTTCCATATTTTCTGGGAGTTCCCAAAATTCGGGATTTAGGATGTCAGTAAAATCTCTTATTAGAGATATAACAAATGTAAGGCCCTCTGGACCCTATGACTCACAAACGTACCTAACTAAATTTAGCTCAATCCCGATAAACAATGCAAGCTTAAAAAGGTCTTACATCTCCTCCACCACGCGGGGCGATGTCTGATCTCCCCTATGTCTTGGAAGGAGGCAAGACTCTCCCACGTCTACGGGACTGGGAATAATAAAAGATATTCGACATATTATTATTATTTATTTTTAGTTTTTAAAGCGCCTTGATTCCAGGGCGCTGTTACATTCGAGGGGGGTTACATACTTAACATAAGTCAAACGAGTACAATGATAAGTGATTAATGACAATTGGCACAAAAGAGGGAAAGAGGACCCTACCCACGAGGGCTTACAATCTACAAGGAAGGGGAAAGAGACAGAAAGTGGGGGCAGACATGTTTGTGGAGGAAGTAGTGACAACAAGGTTAGTGTAGGTTATAGGCAAGCCTGAAGAAATGGGATTAAGAAAAGGCATTAAGGTTATCCTCTAGGAAACCAAGAAACGTAGCAGGTTGGATAAATAGACACACACAAGATAATTTTATCTATGATTGTTTTTCTTTGTTGAATGTTAGTACCTGAGGGTGTGAGATTACTAATTCTTATTTAAGAGAATTAGGTATTAGGTCTTTTTTTTTTTTTTTTTACGATAATGCTAAATGGAAAATAAATTGACCCAAGTTTACTGCAAAAGCAATACAACAAGATGTTGAGCACATGCAGTAGACAAAATAAATTTTGCCGGGCTTCCCTTCGGTACTAAGGCAGAGAAATAATGCTTTTAAAGGTGTTTTACCACAAAGTAAAATGCCCTGCACAGGTCCCTTGTAACTGGCTGCGAGACGACTGTGCATGAGACTGAGGAGGGCAGCACTTGCGGTTGTCCTCCCCGTCCACTTCTATGGGAGTTCCGAATGCAACCAAGTGAGTGTGCTTGGCTATATTTGGGAGATCCCATAGTAAGGTGATACGGAGAGGGGTGGCCGGAACGCTGCCCTCCTATTCTCATGCCCAGCTCCTTTCGGGGTCCAAGCTCTGAGCGACCTGTGCAGTGATAAAATCCCTTTAAGGTGGTCTCTGTTACACAAACCAGTCCACACTCAGTTCTGTAGGATTAGGAGAATAAGTTTGGTAGTTGGTTCCAGTACAGTTGATCAACCTGTTCTATTCTTTCAGTCTCTTACAGCATCCCACTAACTAATCTTGTGGCGGCTATACAAGATTCTGCTGCTTCACTCTATACACAGCAGGTCTCTCTGGCACTGAGGGGTCACTTCCGTACTGCGCTCTGGTTTTTTTTTTCATCTAATAGGCCCTCCAAAGCCAGGCGGGGCCCTTGGGGTAATGCCCCAACCAGCAATGCAGGGTGTTATAATGCTTTGCAATCTTGAGCCATGTTGCTTGTGGCCTCACTCACACCGAGTTACCCAGATCCTCACCGTCCTCTGCTGTATTTGGCAACAATTGGGTGTAGAGAATATCACAACCATCAGAATCAAACAATGATGGACACTTACCATGGAAATAATACCTGCCCTTTATTTGATGTCAACCGCCCCTCCACCTACACTATATTATACTGGTGGTCATGCACACATTACTCATTGTGATTACGGCAACATAAGCACAGTTAAAAGCCCAGCTATGGATTCCCAACTGTTTCCAATTTATGATCAAGTTTTTTTCCCATGGCTCTTTTTGAAGATTTGCTTGATTACGGTACCATGATGCCACACATAATGCAAACAAGTCTGTAACTCTTACCTGTTGGTCCTTTACAATCTCCATACATACAACTATACATATGGAATATTTGACCGCTTCCTTGAACAATACATTGGATTTATTTTAAGATGTCTGGTCTCAATGGGACATATATCTGATTGAAAAAGGCCTTTAAACTGAGGGCCCGTAAACGCTCTTGAGATAGCCCATGATTGATATGCTTTGACAAATTAATGTTCATTTACTCACTGATGTTCCCCTTGTCCCCCCTCCCCCCCTTTCGTGTCCTGTATTGTGTCGTATTTCTTTCAATCTAAACTTCTTTAGTGTTAACAACTAAAATTATTGGACAATTTGAAAATGTGTAAAATTTGCTTAATGTTTATACCTAGCTTGGTTATCCGATTTGTGGTTACGATATATTACAAGTGGTTCTTTATGGACTCTTTATTGCACAGTTGGATACCTGTTAAAATATGTTTTATTGCACTGCTACTGTAATTATATAAAACTGCTCCAAAAAAAACACAGTTAATCAAAAAAAAAAAAAAAGACCAGCAAATAAAAGGAGCTGAAAAAGATGTTCTGTGGCGACAACAGAATGGTTTTACTGTTGGTTTTTCGGTCGTTTTTTCAGCGTTTCTTGAAAGCGAAAAACGCTGAAAAAACAGATGTTTTTGTGTGCAGTGGAGACATAGCCTTAGGCTTGGTTAACACTGCATTTGTGTCACCTGCTGGAGGTATATGTTTGTCAAATGCAAACAAAAGAAAGGTGCTTTTAAAAAAACTGTGCAAAACGCATGCCCTTCTTTTTTCATTTGTTACCCTTGATTTTAAATGAAAAAAACAAATTGCATCTGTGACAGATTTTTTTTTTTAACAAGACAAAATATGGGCAGGAGCCTGCACTTTGCTTGTCCTGCAAAAAAAAGGATTATGAAGGAAAGCAACACAAGCGTGTCAAGTGGACGCCTTTTTGACGTGTGTTTCAGTATAGGGCTTTAGAAATAGCCATTAGCAATACGTTCGGGAAAACATCAAAAACACATTGTGAACCAGCTTTAAGGGCCGTTCCCCGTTTTTTTGGGCAGGTTTGCACCCGTATTGCGCGCGTACTGTGCTGCAATACGGCTGGAATCCGTCTCAGCCATTACAGAAATCCCAGTTCCATAGAAACTGTCTCCCCTTCCAGCTGGGAAAATCCCCGGGGGGGGAGAAAGTGACAGAAATTATCCAGGGCCAAATAGCGCCGGTGATAATGCAAGTTTAGGGCCGGCGGTCCCGGCCCCCCGCCCCTCCTCTTATTCAAGCCGTAATTGCGGGCAAAATCCGTCCCGCAATTACGGCTTGAATAAGCCGTGTGAACCGGCCCTTAGATGGCCACCTACCAGCCAGTGAAGGATTTAACCCACTAAAGATGCAGTTATTTGGGGCCTTTTGGAACAAAAAACATTTTTCTTTTTTTTATCACTGGTTCCAAAGTAAACTTTTTTGAAAGTTTTTTGTCAGCCTCATTTTTTTTTGGGGAATGGCATCTTTTGGGTATACAGTGAAGGAAATAATTATTTGACCCTTTGCTGATTGTGTAGATTGCCCACTGACAAAGACATGAAAAGTTTAAATTTGGGTTTAATTTAACATTTAGGATAGAAAATCAAAAATAAAATCCGAAAATTTTAATTGTATAAAAATTTTAAAAAAGTATTTGCATTTTGCTAAGAGAAATAAATAATTGACCCTACCCAAACCCTTGAGTTCTGCTCCTACAGACCAGTTAGATTTTCCCAATCAAAACACAACCTGCATTACAGACAGCTGTCTTAATAGTCTCCTTAATAAAAGACTCCCGTCCACAGATCGTTAATCGTCGACTTAATCTCTACAAAAATGGGGAAGACAAAGAGCTTTCTAAGGTTCAGGGACAAGATCTGACCGCACAAAGCTGGAATGGGGTACAAACCATATGTAGACGTGGGGGGGAAAAGGGACATTTTTGGTGTAAAAAGTAAAAAAATGTAAGTAATCAAATGCTGGCGTCGACATCGATCTGGGGGGACCTGTAAAATCTCCCTTGTGGGGTTCCCCTTTAACATGAACAAAGGGGAAAGATCTGCCTAAAACTACACGGGGGTGGGGTGGTGGAGGGGAATTGTTCATGATCTCAAGGCAGCTAGGACCACAGTCACCAAGAAAACCATCGGTGACACATTACGCCTTAATAGTTTAAAATCCTGCAGTGCCCGCAAGGTCCCCCTGCTCAAGAAGGCACATGTGCAGGCCCGTCTGAAGCTTGCCAATGAACACCTGGCTGATTCTGTGAGTGATTGGGAGAAGGAGCTGTGCTCAGATGAGACAAAAATTGAGCTCTTTGGCATTAACTCAGCTCGTTGTGTTTGGAGGAAGATAAATGCTGCCTATGACCCAAAGAACACCATCCCCACTGTCAAGCATGGAGGTGGAAACATTATGTTTTGGGCGTGTTTCTTTGCTAAGGGCACAGGACTACTTCACCGCATCAATGGGAGAATGGATGAAGCCATGTACCATAAAATCCTGAGTGACAACCTCCTTCCCTCCGCCAGAACATTAAAAATGGGTTGTGGCTGGATCTCCCAGCAAGTCAATGACCCAAAACATACAGCCAAGGCAACAAAGGAGTGGATCAACAAGATGCACATTAAGGTCATGGAGTGGTCTAGCCAGTCTCCAGACCTTAATCCCACAGAAACTTATGGAGGGAGTTGAAGCTCCGAGTTGTCAAGCGACAGCCTCAAAATATTAATGATTTGGAGATGATCTGCAAAGGGGAGTGGACAAAAATTCCTCCTGACATGTGCACAAACTCATCATCAACTACAAAAAAGTCTGACTGCTGTGCTTACCAACCAGGGTTTTGCCACCAAGTATTAAGTCTTGTTTGCCAGAGGGATCAAATACTTATTTCTCACTGTAAAAAGCAAAAAAATTTATATCATTTTACAAGTGATTTTCTGGTTTTTATTTTGGATATTCCTTTCCCCTAATGTTAAAATTAACCTACACTTAAAATGATAGAGTTATGTTTTTGTAAACTTCACAATAAAAAAAGGATCAAATAAGTATTTCCTTCACTGTATAAAATGTAAGACTTATTTTTCTCAAGGGTGAAAAAAATCAGCAATTCTACAACTTTTTGAGCTTTGATTTCTGGGTTTAGTTTTTAAGGCATTCACTACACAGCACAAAGTACATGTTCACCTTATTCTGTGAGTCCATACAATTACTGCACTGCTAAAGATTTAGGGCGACATGTCCCAATGCGCAAGCGCGTTTTTTTTCTTCTGTTTTGTGCCAAAAATACTCTTGATGCCATATTCTTGATGTAAATGAACTGTAATATATCAAAACTAGGCACTTTAGACACTTAAAAAAAGGGTGCATTACATATAGTAGCAAGATAACTGTGCACCTCCCCCCCAAGGGCCCCTATTGAGGGCATTGCAAAACTAGTAATGATACGTTTTGCACCTTTTTTGGCGGTTAGTTTACTATGAAAAATATATTAGTGCCAGATTTTGAGAGGATCATACTTTTTAGGTGCATTTATATTTTTAAAAGTCCCTAAAAACTGCCGGGCAACGCCCTTTTCAGGGGAAAGTCGCCCTTGAATGTAATTCTTTACCTTGTATTTCAGCAGCAAATATGGGTTAATTGGCTTGTGACTGGTGGACAATAGAAATTTTAATTAGTAGGAGTATACTATATAATAGCCCTTAAAACTCCATCCCCTTTTGTAATTTCTTGCAGTTCAGACTGTCTAAATAGTTTCAGTAGGGAGGGAGTATTGTGCTGCTGAAAGGATTAAGGGAAAACAGATTTACATTCTAAGGATACATATGTAAAATGGCGGTCAGATTCTGTTTAAGAATCCAGCCGGGATTTTATCATCTTTTCAATAGTTTTGGGAGACGGTTCTGGCTACGGTTTGCGGATTCGCTCATCTCCCTAACTACTGAACTGCACATCTTCCACTCAAAAACCAGGCGGAAGATTGTGCACGATCCAAGTTTTGCGGAACGACAGCGGCTGAAAATCGGTCCGGCTGAAAATCTATTCAGTGTAGACTACTGAACAGATATTCTTTTAAAGTCCATGGGGATAGTTTCTTGTTCGTTTTCAGACGGTTTCCAAATCTGCAAACCGTCTGAAAATCCGATCTATAAACCATGCCGTGTAGACAGACCCTAAATCTTTAGTTTCCTTTGTGTCCTTTCCAACAGCGCAATGTGGGAATGTAACAAGCAGAACCTTGGGAGGAACCACTCACCCAGGACTCAAAGTTGACCTCCGAAAGGAGGCATCTGAGTTATTCTGAAGTGCAGAATGAAGGTATTAAGAGATTACCAAAAGGCTGCAGAGCAGATCTGGTCTATAGAAACCAGCTCTATTGGCTGTAGAAGTATTCACAGAAAATATCTAAACGGTTAATTGGGTACGAGTTACACTGTACTACCCTAGCGGAATATTACCGTTCTAGTCGCATACCAAAAGGATTACATTCTCATTTGCAGCCTACTTTATTCAAAGATGATGAAGAATACTGCAAAAAATTTGAGGGGATATTGAATAAATGTTCCTTCGATATCATCCTCTTAACTATAGAACATTTACAGAAATCAATAAGCGAGACGAAAAAAGAGATTACCGTTATTGAGCAGCAATTGACTTCCACTATTTCCACCGAGGAACTGTCCACGTTGAAAACACAGGTTGACAAATCCATTAGTGAACATAGACGCATTTTGGAGAACAGAAAGAGGGCTAAATTTACCCGTGATATAGACGACTACGTGAACAAAGGAGTTTACACCTGGCAATACCAGAAAACCAACCGCTACACATCCAGGTACGACCGTGAATTCTCCAGCTCAGGGTCAGAAAGTGAAAGAGGACGACACACAGGAAGGCCCCCTTTTTTATCCAAAACAAAGAAAATATATCGAGGCCGAGACCTACGAGGAGGGCAAAGAGAGGACGTCACAAACTTACCTTCCATGATCACGACACGATCACAGGTGAGCAGGCAAACAATCTTGTGATTAATATCTCCTCTCGTACATTACTACCCTCTGAATACACGGTCTTACAGAAGGGCTTGTCTTTCTGTCCGACTCCCCCTCTCAATACTTTTGTATTACAACAGGAGTTACTTTCTTTCTTTAGGACATTACGATTAAAGGTTAATTTTGCAGATCCGATGATGTATTCTAGTGTACGTGATAACAACCCGGTATCTATACGTACTTTGGGCCTACGTAAGCCTAGTCCTTTCTGCCCACCAAATACGTATCATCCAGTAGAAACGTATGTAACTATTGTTAAAAGGGAAATTGATAAATATGTAAAAAAGGTAGCCAGTGAAAAAGTCTATAACAACCTGACCCCAGAGGAATACAGGGCGATAGAAACATTACAGAATGATCCTACCATCATCATTAAACCTGCTGATAAGGGGGGGTGCTATAGTGGTTATGAATAAGTCCGACTACATGACAGAGATAAGAACACAGCTTCAGATACATCCACATACACCCCACTTGATTCAGACCCTGTGTTCAGGATCAAAAAAAGAATACAGGACACGTTGGATCACTATTTATCGAAAGGTGTTATAGACAAGGCCACATATGGTTTTCTTATAAATGATCACCCAGTAACTCCCCTTTTCTACGTATTGCCCAAGGTACACAAAAGGTTAGACAAACCCCTGGGTAGACCAATAGTGGCTTCATCTGAGTCGATACTATCTCCACTATCACAATATCTGGAGAAAATTCTCTCTCCATTGGTACGGACTACCAAGTCATACATTTTAGACACCGGGCATTTTTCATCTATCCTAAGCTCGGTGGAGAAGATTCCAGATAATGCTCTCCTTGTTTCCTTCAACGTGTGTAGCCTCTATACGTCAATAGAACATCAGAAGGGGATTGAGGCCACTCATACACTGCTTAGTAAATCGGGACTCAATAGGGATGAGATTGCATTATGTGTTAATCTGCTAACATTAATCCTAGAAGAGAGTTACTTCCTATTTGGAGACACATTTTATGCCCAGAGAAAAGGTACAGCAATGGACTCTAATATGGCGCCACCCTATGCCAACGCATATATGGCATTTTTTGAGGAGGTCTATCTATACCAAAGCCCATTATTCAAACAACATATTAGACTCTGGAAACGTTATATCGATGACGTATTTTGTATCTGGGAGGGCAGTGTTGCCTCACTACAGGAATTTACAACATGGCTAAATTAATCTGGCCAGAATTGCAATTTACCATGCAATTTGACTATCAGAAATTTAATTTCTTGGACACACTAGTGATCAGACATACAGACAACACCATCAACACGGACATTTATACTAAACCAACAGATAGAAACAACTTGCTCCATTACAAAAGTTGCCATCCGGCACTCCCCAAGTCTCAAATCATGCGAGTACAGAGAATTGTCTCAGACCCCACATTAAAATCCATACGTCAACAAGAAATGACCAACAAATTTCGTTTAAGGGGTTATCCAGAGAGCACTTTTAGATCTGCGTCTACCACAGTCAGACCCAGAGACTCAACTGCCACCCGTCTACCATTCATCAACACATACCATCCAAGAATGATAGGGGTACACCAAATTATTAAAAAACACTGGCATATTCTCAGCAATTCTTATCCCGAACTGGAGGTCTTTCAAAATCCTGTACTGATCTGCTTTAAAAGGCCCAAAAACATTAGGGACACATTGGTGAGAGCGGATATAGGCACGCAGAGAAATTCCACTCAGTCCACCTTTTCTTCTCCCAAACGTGGTACGTTCCCCTGTTTACATTGCTGTCACTGCTCAAGTGTCATCAAAGGCGACACCATAAGACACCCTAGGACAGGTAAAAAGATCAACCTTAAGGGTCCGTTCACATGCGACAGTTCACTTGTAGTATACGCAATTAAATGCCCATGTGGTTTAGTTTATGTGGGAGAAACTTCCCAAAGGATTAAAGATAGATTGGCGAGTCGTAAATCTACTATCCGCTGTGGCAAAACATGGCTTACTATTCCCCACCATTTCCAGACAGCAGGACATAATGTAGCTCAACTCAGGTACCAGATCCTGGAACAGGTGAAAAGACCACGGAGGGGGGCAACCATTTGAACTTACTGAAAGAACGAGAATCCTATTGGATTCATAGATTGGATACCCTACACCCCAATGGATTAAATAGAGAATGTGATTATTTATTTACATGATAATATCATATTTAATTTTCTCTTTTTCTCCTTTTTCTTACAGTTGCATTAGCACAAGTCGTTAGCATGAAACAGGGTGAGATCATCTACACCCCCGTGTGGATCCCCTTTCTCTTCCTCTATTTTTCTCTTTTTTTTCCTTCCCCCCCCTTTCTTCCCATGTCTTTTACTTCCTAATGTATATATGTATAATTATATATATATTTTCTCCTTCTTTCTTATCATTTCTCATCTTCATTGTGCATTCTTTTTTCTTTCCTTCCTCCAAGTGTCAATCTTTCATATCTCCTTCCTATAACACCTACTTATATTCATCCTCTTAATATATTTATTCTTTTAAAAATTTTCATTCTCTTTTTTATTTTATTTTGTTCACAATTCACTTTTTAGCTTATCTTTATTTTTCTTCCTTCCCCCTTTTATTATACAGATTTATTTTCTCTCTTTTCTTTTCTTTTACCCGGGCTTATGCCCGTTTTTATTTTTTCAGCGTCTATTGCTGTGGGCGCATCACGGCGCGACATTACTGCGCAGGCGCCGATGCCCATACCCACACGGCACCATAACGTTTCACTGGCGCATCACCGGGAATCTCCTCTTCCGCTTCTGGCAAGCGGGAACTACGCTGCGGAGAATGTGTATATATATATATATGTGCACGCCGCACTGGTAGTATTCACTCCACACCTGCTCTCCATTAGTCTGGGCTGCTGGCCCTTTCCCAGAATTCACTACCCTTCATTTTGGGGTGATCTCCTCTTTTATTTAGGGTATAATAGGGTTTTTCTAGTCATACAGATCTACTATCTGGTGGTCTCTCTTTTTTTTTATTTTTTCCCCCAACCAATAATTCTTGGTCTTTTTTCAAGAGTCCTGTGCCTGCTCTGTGGGCTCCCATGTAAGATGTATTTATGTAATTATGGCTCTTGTCATGCTGCATTTGTAGTGTATATATGCATTTATGCTGGATTCATGCTGTATGTCCTGCTGCACCGTCATGTTACTATCATGTATATTATGGAACATATAGACAAACATTCCGTAAATAATTTTGTAAACATCTCTGGAGACCCACATATCCATTGATTTATAGATTGTTGCCTCTTTGCAATACGATGTATGTTCCCCCTTACCTTCTTTTATGACCGTATGGGGTATGCATAGTGTAACGTCGGTACCAATGTTATGTATGTTATTGTATGTTATGTATGTCTATATATGTAATTCTTACTTTTGTTTTTGGATTGCATTTTATTTTTAGTGACTATTTGAAAAAGTCCCTTTTAGACCCAAACTCATGACATATGGTATTATCACTGTACCTAGCGTGTTGGAGCGTGTGGTATATTTGGGAAAAAATTTATTAAAGATTTTTGAACAAAAAATTATTTTGGAGTGCGATCATTTTTCTCTATGGGACTATGATTTTTACATTGATCAGCACCCGAATTTGAGAGAATACTTATCTCTAGGTGTGCCTACCTGACTATCACTTCTATACACAGAAAATATTTAGTCACAATGGATATACAGTTCAATATATTCATAGAAGAAAAACTATTTCCCTAAAACTTAAAATTTATTACATTATTTAAAAAGTAAACCCCCAAATATTCCAGTATATGAACTCACCCACCAATGTATCTTTCCATATAGATGAAGAGTAACAGGGCCAGACGGTGTTCTTGGAAATGATCCAGCAGATATCCTGAGGTGTTCGTAAAAAGTAACTGCAGAGGATATGTTATAACAGCAGAATATAATAAAATTCACTGTCCCTCAATGGTAAACCTATCAGAGACCCTCTGCAGGGAACGGAAATGCCAGCGGGGATGTGCGCTTACTGAATCAAGGCGTGCATTCCACGGTGGAACGCACGCCATACTGAGATTAAGTGCTACCCACATCTACTGCAACATCGACTGGAACATATGTATGTAATAAAGCTTCCACTTTGATAACGCCCCTGGACAGTTCTAGAGACCAGTTGTATACTGGCTAGAGGATTATGATAACAAAAACAGCGACTGCTCCCAGTATAAAATAAACTTTAAAAAGTAACACAAAAGGGAAACCCCCAATGATTAGAAAAAAGGGGAATACTTAACGTTTAAATTTTAAAAAATAAAATTGGAAACCTTTATTTTAAAGGCTGGAATTACATTTCTAAACTAGGGTCTTGATACCCTACATCAGGACTCCCCAACTCCATCCTCAAGGCCCACCAATAGGTCATGTTTTCTGGCTTTCTTAAGAATTGAAACTGGGTTGGGGAACACCCCCTACTTTACACCATAAGGGTTTAAAACAAATTTTCCCCCCTTTGATTTTTTGATGCAGGGGTAAAAGAATCTTTTAATACCCCCCTTTAAAACTTCCGGGGTTTTTGAAAACCCTCCTGTCTTTGAGGTGTTACACTATTTAAACCGGTGCATTCCTAACACAAGGTAGGGTCATACAGCCTCACCAGGGGTTATACATCTCTTTGTATTTTTGTTTTTCTTTTTCTGCCTTAGGGTTTTTCCACAAAACTTTTTTTGATTTTTTAGGGACCCCGTTGTTGAAAAAAAGAAAAGCGCATCGGGAAAAGCGGATCGAAAAATGAAAACAGTTGATACTTTATTTGGACCCGTATTTTTTGGGGTTTTCGCCCTTTTTTGCGTTTTACTGATTCTCTCTCTCTCTCTCCACCCTCCATCCACCCCCCTCCCAGCACCTCCCCCCCCCCCCCCTCCCACCCATCCCCCGCAGCACCTCCCCTTTCCCCTTTCCATCCACCCATCCAGCCCCCTGCAGCACCCACCTCCCCCTCCATCCATCCATCCCCCCCCTGCACCCACCTAAACCCCCCCATCCACCCATTCCCCCCCCTTTGCAGCCCCTCCCCTCACCGCCCAGCCCCGCCTCCCCCCCAAACCCCCTCCGCCCAAAGCCCCCGCCGCTCCCCTCCGACCCCCCGTCCATCACCCCTCTGCTCACCTGATCCCCGCCCATCCACCCGCCCCCGCTCACCCCCCGATCCCCCGTCCACCCAGCCCCCGCCGCTCACCTCCGATCCCCCGTCATCCACCCCCTTGCTCACCTCCCCCCGTCCACCCTGCCCCCAACCCCTTGACCCCCCCGCCCATCCAGCCGCCCCCCGTCACCTCCGGCCCCCCGCCACCAGCCGGCCGCCACCTCGACCCCCCGTTCTCAGTCACCCCGCCCTCACCTCCGCCCCCCCGTCCACCATCGCCCCCGCTCACCTCCGATCCCCCTCCACCCGGTCGCCGCCCCTCACCCCCGACCCCCCCTCCAGCCGCCCCCCCTCCCCTTTTCGATCCCCCGTCCACGAGCCGCCCCCCGCTCACCTCCGTCCCCCGTCCACCCACCCGCCGCCGTCACCTCCGACCCCCCGCCATCACCGCCCGGGCCACCTCCGCCCCCCCTCCCCCCAGCCCTGCCGCCGCCCCCTCCACCCCTCACCATCCAGCCCCCGGCCGCTCCCCTCCACCCCCGCCCACCCACCCGCCCCCGCTCACCCCCGAACCCCGTCCATCCCCCGCCCCCGCCCCCCCCGATCCCCCGTCCATCCAGCCGCCTCCGCTCACCTCCGATCCCCCGTCCATCCAGCCGCCGCCGCTCACCTCCGATCCCCCGTCCATCCAGCCGCCGCCGCTCACCTTCGATCCCCCATCCAGCCGCCTCCGCTCACCTCCGATCCCCCATCCATCCAGCCGCCGCCGTCCCTTGACCCCCCCGCCCATCCACCCGCCTCCGTCACTCCGATCCCCCGCACGGCCCGCCGCTCACCCCGACCCCCCGCCCACACCCCCGCCCCCTCACCTCCGATCCCCGTCCACCCCATCGCCCCCTCACCTCCCGATCCCCTCCACCACCCGCCGCCGCTCACCCCGGATCCCCCTCCACCCAACCCGCCCCGCCCCCCTCCGATCCCCGTCCTCCAGCCGCTGCCCCGTCACCTCCGATCCCCACCACCCACCGCCGCCGTCACCCCCCGACCCCCCGTCCATCCAGCCGCCCCCCGTCCCCTCCGACCCCCCGTCCACCACCCGCCGCCGCCACTCCGATCCCCTCCATCCCCCGCCTCCCTCACCCCCTCCCCCGTCCATCCAGCCCCGCGCTCACCCCGACCCCCCCGCCCTCCAGCCGCGCCGCTCACCTCCGCCCCCCCATCCACCCAGCCCCTCCGCTCACCCCCGATCTCCCCCCATCCAGCCCCCCCTTTCTCACCACCGATCCCCCGTCCATCCAGCCGCCCCCGCTCACCTCCACCCCGTCCACCCACCGCCTCCGCTCACCTCGATCCCCCGTCCTCACCCCGCCCCGCTCACCCCGACCCCCCGTCCATCCACCCGCTGCGCCACCCCCGATCCCCCCCCCATCCAGTCGCCGCCGCTCACCTCCGATCCCCCGTCCATCCAGCCGCCCCCGCTCACCTCCGCCCCCCGTCCTCCAGCCCCGCGCCCCCGATCCCCTGTCCACCAGCTGCCCCCGTCCCCTTCGACCCCCCCGCATCCAGCCGCCGCCGCTCCCCCTCCATCCCCCGTCCATCCAGCCGCCTCTGCCCACCCCGATCCCTCCCCATCCGCCCCCCAACACCTTCGATCCCCCGTCCATCCACCCGGGCCCCCCCGCCCCCCCGTCCCCCTCTATCCAGGCCCCCGCTCCCCCCCGATTCCCCGTCCACCCGCGCCCCGTCGCTCACCTCCGATCCCCCCCATCCACCCGCCCCCGCTACCTCCAAACCCCCCGTCCATCATCGCCGCCCTCACCCCCGATCCCCCCGTCCTCCCCGCCGCCCCACCTCCATACCCCCTAACCCGCCGCCGCCCACCCCCGATCCCCCCGTCCACCCAGCCGCCGCCGCTCCCCTCCGATCCCGGTCCATCGCCCCCCCGCCGCTCACCTGATCCCCGCCCCCAGCCCCCCCGCTCCCTCCGACCCCCCCCTCCATACCCCGCCGCTCCCCTCCGTTCCCCCGTCCCATCCAGCCGCGTCCCGATCCCCTTCCACCATCGCCGCGTATCCATCCCTGCCCCAATCCAGCCGCCCCCCGCTCACCTCCGTTTCCCCGCCATCCACCCGGTCCCCCCGATCCTCGTCCCCCAGTCGCCCCGCTCCCCTCCGATCCCCCGTCCTCCGCCGCCCCCCGCTCACTCGTCCCCCGTCCATCCAGCCCCTTGCTCCACCCGATCCCCGTCCATCCGCCCCCGCCGCTCACCCCCGTCCCTGTCCACCAGCCCCGCCGCTACCCCCCGATCCCGTCCATCCTGCCGCCGCCCTCACCTCCGCCCCCCCGCCCATCAGCCCCGCCGCTCACCCCCGATCCCTCACCATCCAGCCCCCGCCACCTCCGATCCCCGTCCATCCGACCCCCCGCTCACCTCTGACCCCCCGTCCTTTACCCACCGCCGCTCACCTCCGATCCCCCATCCATCCATCCGCCCGCTCACCTCCGATCCCCCGTCATCCAGCCCCCCTCTTCTCCCCTCCGACCCCCCGTCCATCCACCGCCCCCGCTCATCGTTTCCCCCCCGTCCCATCCAGCCCCCTCCCTCACCCCCGACCCCCTCCATCACCCGCCGCCGCTCACCCCCGATCCCCCCGCCCACCCAGCCGCCGCCGGCTCACCTCCACCCCCCGTCATCCAGCCCGCCCCCGTCACCCCCACCCCCCTCCATCCCCCCGCCCCCCCCTACCTCCGATCCCCCGTCCATCCAGCCCCCCCCGCCCCTCCTTTTTGCCCATCAGCCGCCCCCCGCTAAATTTCGATCCCCCGCCCACCCAGCCGCCCCCGTCACCCCGATCCCTGTCCACCACCCGCGGGGACCCCTCACCTCGATCCCCGCCCACCCACGCCTCCGCTCCCCCGATCCCCCTCCATTAGCCCCCGCCGCCCCTCACCCCCCCATCCCCCGCCCCATCCAGTCCCGCCGCCTCCTCCGACCCCCCGTCCATCCCCCGCCCCCCCGCTCACCCCGACCCCCCGTCCACCCAGCCCCGCCCCCTCCCCCCCGACCCCCCCCCCGGTCCATCCACCGCCCCCGCTCACCTCTGCTCCCCCGTCCACCAGCCCCCCCGTCACTCCGACCCCCCGTCCATCCAGCCCCCCCGTCCCCCCATCCCCCGTCCATAGCCCCCGCCGCTCCCCTCCGATTCTCGTCCACCCACCCGCGTCCCCTCCGATCCCCGTCCTCCAGCCCCCGGGCCCACCTACCCCCCCGATCCCCTCCTCCGCCCCCCCCGCCCCACCCCCGATCCCCCGTCCATCAGTCGCCGCCTCCTGATCCCCCCGCCATTCAGCCGCCCGCTCACCTCCAATCCCCCGTCCACCCAGCCGCCCCGCTCACTCCCCCCCCGCCCCCATCCACGCCCCGCTCACTCCGATTCCCCGTCCACCCACCCGGGGGCCCCGCTCCCCCCACCCCCCGTCATCTACCCGCCGCCCCCTCCACCTCGATCCCCGTCCGCGCCCACTGTGTTTTTTTCGCATCCGCTTTTCGGGATGCAAAGCGCCCCTGATACGTTCCCGTTTGGGGGTAGCGCTTTTGGACAGGTGCCAAAACGGACTTTATTATCTCCTTGGGCTTTCCTTTTCGTAAAAAACAATAAGAATTGACCGTCAATTCTTAAAGCGGTGCGAAAAGGTAGGGCGGGGGGAGCCCCAAAAAGGGACGCGATCCCCGTGGCTTTTGCCATTGAAAGAAAAGTAAAAACATGACAATTTTTACATCCTTTTGCGGATCGTAAAAGGATCGTAAAAAAGATACATAAACGTCGTTTGTGAAAAAGCCCCTTTTCTAAAAAAATATTCATCTGCCCCCCTGAGAAATTTAGAAATTGAAAAAGGTTTGACTTAATTATTATTGGCTTTGGGCATTGTTGGTTTTAGGTCAGTAATGGGGTCGTCCCTTTTGAGGCAGTAGCCCTGCAGAGGGGTCGTATAGTTTACCATTGAGGGGCGAGATTTTATTATATCTGTTTTATAAAATATCCTTTGCATTACTTTTTACAACACCTCAGGATATCGCTGGACTTTCCAAGAACACCCTTTCGGCCTGTTACTCTTCATTAGTGAAAAAATAATTGTGGGTGAGTTCATTTTATGGTAAACCCTTCGAATATTTGGGGGGTTTTCTTTTAGCTAATTTAATAAATGTTAACTTTTAGAAGTTGAAGGAGTCATGATACTTAAAGGGGTAGTCTCACTACATTGATTCATCTCACCTCAGTCCTGTTTTCTTGGTTTCACTTGAAAATTTAGGGGGTGTTTACTGGGTTCTACAGGCTGCGTAGAAGTCAGGTCTGTAGCTATAGCAACCATGGGAAGCCTATCAGGGGAGATCAAAAAAGTCTGTAGCATTGACCTGACAGCGATGCAAACCCCTACAAGGGGGGATATCTAGGGAAAAGGGAGGACATGGGAATGGGGAAAATATTTCAAAATGACTTGTTTTTTCAAGATTTAAGAAAATAAGAACATAAAAAGCTTTTTGTAATGAAAACCCCTTTTAATCTCTGAGGAAGGCAGTTAAGGGAAAGCTTAACTTGTAAGCATAGGGGATCATATTTTTGATCAAGGTAGGGGACCTGGGAAACTTTTTTCCCCCTTTGCGCCATAAAGAAGATAAAAAAGTCTCCTCTTTCTGAAAGGGCAGTCTTTAGGTATCCCACCATGAAAGTTGGCGAAGATCCTCTTTGGGTAGAAGACTTTTAAAAAAAAGCTGGAAGGTTAATGCCTGGCGATTTAGCCTACAAAGGGTTTTAGGACTTCCCTTGTAAAAAACAAAGGATACCTTGTCTTGGAGGCTAAGTCTAAGCCCGTAGCTCTCCAACACATTCAGTGGAGGTTATGGCCAAAACAAAAGCCTTCTTCCAGAAAAACTATTAGAAGCAAGATTCCTCCAAGGCTCAAAGAGCTCACACTGTTTCCCTTGGCCCCAAAGGGTAGACCCCAAGCCAGTACTGGGTCATAATCTGGGTCACCGGGAATTTTATTTTAAGCCCCTTTTCATAAAGGGTGGTTCCAAAGGGGACCCCAAAAAGGGGAAAGACAAACCGCTTTCTTTTCCCCTTTGATTTCGGGGGACTTAACCCTTTGTCGTAGCCTTGTTAAAGGAATTGTCATAGAAGAGTTGTCATAGAAGGAGTTTGCAAACATTGCTTAGGAGAGTATAGTTTTTTATTCTTGCATTTTCTCGTTGCAGAGCCTCGGGTGATGAAGGTCTGTATCATCTTTTTGAAAATCTTGATCTCAGCAGTGAAGAGTCAACCCCAGTTTTGTGTCAGAAAGCTGTTCAATTGGCCCACAGAATGCATGGTCACAACAATTTGTGCAGGACCCATCATTCAGGCAGACTTGTGGATGTGTGGTAAAAACATATTGCACCTAAAGATCCAGATTCCAAACCTGGGAATGTGAATAAGGTATTATCAGCTTTCATGCTGTAAGTTTGAAGCTCTACAGGCGCTGTGGAATTGGCACACTAGGATGCACGGTCACACCTGTTCATGTGTCAGTGAGCTCTGGGATTGGGTCACCAGGAATAGGTCAAATCGTTGTGGTCACTGAGTTTTGGATTCACTTTGGATGCTAGGCATACTTTTGGTACAGTGAACTGTGAGATTGGCACACTAGGATGTAGGGTCACACCCATTTGTGTCAGAGACCCATACTTTAGGCAGATCATTTTGCACCTTAACATTCCGGTCCGAGCGTTCAGAGGCAGAGCTGCCCGGAGGTAGCAGAATGGAGCGACGCCCCGCTCTGTACTTCCCTCCCGGGCCCTCTTTGATCAGGGGGGTGCGCGGGTGAGTACATCACCGTGCCGCCCGCGGGTAGCAGAGAGGCTGAGGGGGGAAATAGCAGACGGGGCGCATCGGGGGACGTGGACCGAGGTAAGTAAATATTTCTTTTTTACTGCCCCCAAGCCTCCGTTACCCCTAAGCCCCGCCTATATACCCCTAAGCCCGCCTTTATACCCACCTGCCCAATACCCCCCAACCGCCTTTATACCCCTAAAACCTGCCCTTTTTACCCCCAAGCCCGCCCGTATACCCTAGGCTGCCTTTATACCCTAAGCCTGCCTTATACCCCTAAGCCTGCTTAACCCCCAAGCAGCCTTTTTTTTACCCCAAGCCTGCCTGTATACCCTAAGCCTGCCGTATACCCCCCAAGCCTGCCCGGGTACCCCCTAAACCCCCTGTTTATCCCCAAGCGCCTGTTACCCCCAGCCTGCCCGTATATATCCCAAGCCCCGCCTGTTTACCCCCAAGCTGCCCTTTTATATCCTAAGCCGCCTGAAAACCCCCTAAGCCTCCCCGTATACCCCAAGCCTGCCAATACCCCCCCGCCCTTTCCCAGATGCCCCCCCTCCCTGTATCCCCCCCCCCTCCTAGATTAGAACCCCATGCCTTTATACCCCCCCGCCCGCCTTTTTTTACCCCCCCCGCCTGCCTATATACCCCCCTAAAGGCTGCCTATATAGGTCTAAGTCTGCCTGCCTGAATACCCATAGCTCCGTGAAGCCGTCTGCCTTATAGCCCCATAGCCTGCCTGTCTATTAAAAGGGCCCCCCTTTTACTACCTAAACCCTACCTATATGGCCCCAAAGCCCCCAAACCCCCTTCTACCGTAGGCTCCCAATGCCTCCCAAAAACCCTGCCTCCTATATGGGCACTCTTTTGGCTCCAAAACCTTGCCTATCGGGGCCCCTTTAAAGCCAAGTGAGGATTCTAAGATATTTGTGTCAAAAATTGGGGGGACAAGGGGTCGGGAGATGTCATCAAGATGGGGGACTGGGCCGGGTGTAAACAAAAGGGAAAATCAACGACTCATCAAGAAACCATCGTGAGTCACAAGATTAAAACACTGTAAACTTATATTTTACAGAGCCTTTACCTGGTGTCTCACTATATGGTCACGTTTAGGTTATAACATCGCGACCCTGTGTACACTGGTGTCTACCACTATTGGTCACTATAGGGCGGTATTTTGGTTTTTGTGTACTGATAGTAGTAGTGTGGGGTTTTAAACAGCATTTTGTGTCGTTTTTTTTTATATTTATTTTTTAGTAATGGTTTTTTTTGGTAATTTTTTTTTTTGGTTTTTTATATTTTTTTTTAAAATTTATATTTTTTTTTTTTTTTTTTTATTTTTTTAATTTTTTTGTATATTACTTTATCTAACAGCATGTCCTGGTAAGGGTCTGGTAGGAGGTGGGGAGCGTAGGGGTAGGGGGGGCCCAACCCAAAAAAAAAAAAAAATTTTTTTTTTGTTTTGGGGGCCCGGGCTTTTCTAGTTATCATTTATGCCCCTGCAATGACTAAGGGCCAATTGTCTGAAACCCGTCAGCAAGTGAATTTGATTTTTGTCACATTTTTTTATGGATTAAAAAAAGAACTTTTGTTTTTTACCCAGGTGCGGAAAAAACATTTTCTTTTTTCATAACTTGTACAGGGAAAGAAAAGGTACCTTAGCATTTATTTGTTACCAGAAAGACATCTACTGGAGTTCCCCAATTTTGGGCGTGGCTGCCCTTGAAGGGGCCCACTCCTCAGTAAGGTTATCCTTGCTCCTTGTGTCCCAAAGTTTTTTAGATTTTCTGGGATAAGAGGGCGGTGAAAGATAGATGCTTTACCATAAAGGAAAGGACCCCAAAATGGGGGGCCTGGTTTATGTAACCCCACTGCTGTGGTTGCTGTAAAGATTTTTACAGAATTCCTTCAGCCTGGGCAGAAAAAAAAAAAAACCCAAACCTACCCCCTTTGAGCACCTTATACTTAGAAAAAACTCTCTCTCCCATGGTGACGGGAGCCTGAACCGTACTGTATTCTAATGGTTCCCCACCCCCTGGGTGTATCTGTACCCCAGAAACCCTAGGTTACTGTGTGAAGGATCTTCTTTGGGTTGGAGTTTCCCTACCAGTTTTTAAAGCCTTGACTTCCCTCTAGTTTCCTCATTTCGGGCACAGAAACTGTCTACCCCTCGGGGACTTGTTCCACTATGTCCAGAATTCCACCAAAGTCATGCATAAATCAAAACCCACAGAATACCTTTATATGGCCACTTTTTGCAGGGTAGAAAAAATTTTTTATCTTTTTCAAAAATTGTTCCTCTACAGAATTTTCCCTCAAACAGACCCCAGAATTGCCACCCTTGGGCAATTTACTGGGGAAAATGATGATCTAACCCTTTTGAGACTCGGAAAAATCAGGGGAGGGGTTTACTTGGTATGACAGATTTTCTCCAAGGGGCATCTGCTTAAAGGGCCCCTATCACAGATCTGAAAAAAAGATTGTAGGGCAACAGGGCTTTTGAGAGAAGGTAGATAATATTATATAGCTTCAGAAGCTGGTTCCAAAAGCAAAACCAATCGTCTTTTTTGGGTGTCCATTTCAAGCTGTCAACATCAGCCAGAACACTGACTTGTTGCCACATGATGACAAACAGTAAAATGTTCGAGTTCAAGTAAATTTCGAACCAAGTGGTGTTCTTTAAGTTAAATTTCCCAAACTCAAACCCCTTTTAAAAAAAGGGGAGATTTTCTAGTTAATTTTTTATACCTATAAAATGGGGGATAACTTAATTACCACCATAACCTAAACGGGATACTGAACAACTTTGAAGAAAATTTGGTTCTAAGGCCGTGTTCACAGGTTATTCCCGACGGTTTGTAAACGCATCCGGCCACAAATCCCCCGTGAAAAGGGGGGGGGGGTCGGGCCGGAGCGTGGAGGGGCGCCCCGCTCCGACCCCCATAGACAAACATTGTTTACTGCGCGTACGCGCCGTAATAATGTTCATGCCCCTTTCTCCCCCCGGGGATTCCCACGGAGGAGCGAGGAATCCCTGTTCTCTATGAGAGCGTGGATTCCCGTAATGACTCCGACGGTTTGGCGCCTTATGCACCCAAAATCCGGCTCGCAGTACGGTCCCAATCCGCGCAAAAAAAAGCCGTGTGAACGGGGCTAAGAGTACAGAAAAAAATTTGAGAGGCTAAAATACTTTTTCCTTTCAATGGCAAAAAAAAAGTGGGACACTGCCCCCAGGGGCATAGCTATAGGGGTGCGCGGTAGCAGCGCAGGGGCCCTGCATCCGGGGGGGGGGCCAAAACCCCCTTTGAAAAATAAAAGACACCATATTGGGAAAGGACTGGAACGCGGGTGCCCCTTCACTTTTTTGCCCCAGGCCCAAGAACTTCAATTATCTCTGCTTGAAAGTTTTGAAATGTGATATATGTGGGGGCAGCAAGAACATCGAAACGGGAACAAAAGGGTTTCACTGGCACGGCGTAGTTATAGGGGTGCAGCGGTAGCACCTACGGGCCTGCACCTGAGGGGGCCCCAAAAACCCCTTTGACAATAAAAAACCAGTATTGGAAATGGGAATGGGGCCAATAGGGCATACGGCAGTACTCATGCAGGGCCCTAAATTTTAAAAAGGGGGCCCCCTGAATGTGTCTCCTGTCACAAGAATCCCTCGCTCAGCACTAATTGCCTCTCTAAAACAAACCCGTTTTTTTGGGTACTGGGTGAAAGACCTTCACAAGTGTTTTTCATATACACGCCTTCCTAACCAACGATTTTTTTTTGTTTGTTTTAGTTTGTGGGTATTCTCCCTAAAGCCCGGGGGGGTTTTTCCAGCCCCATATACCCCCCCTTCCATCTGTTCACGTGTAGGGTATTTTTTACCCAAGGGTTAATTTTTCCTCTTGTTTTTGGGGGAAAATTTGGAGTCAAATATCTTAAAATTAAAAAAATCTGTTGTATGTAAAAAAAAAAAATTCACTTTTTTTTATTCAAAACTGCATACAGAAATCACTTTTAACAGTAGATTTATTGCAAAAGGGGGCCACAACAATACAATCATTAAAAATGTATATGGGTAGTTAAAATTACATTTCCAAGTGATGTATGTGATAAATCAAGAGTGATAATACATTTTCTAGTGCAGTCTTTCTTTTTCCGTTTTCCAGTTTTATAAAAAAACTTTTAAATTAAAAAAACAAATAACAAAGCGCTAATACTCCACATCGTATCATAAAGATGTTCCATAATCAAACCATGTTAGAGGACCTATAACCAGGTTTCACCTCTCCTCTTTTTCCTTCATTTCTCTTGTCCCCCCCCCCCCCCCGCTTAAACCCCCCCTTGAAGGCTCACAAGATATGTTATCAGGTTCCCCCCATCCCTTTTTGTTTTTTGTTGCTTAAAGTGTTCGCCCAGGCGACCACGACAGTCTCAAATGGACAATCGCATCCACCTATAAGACAACTATTTGTCCCCAAACATTTAGGCCAAATGTTATAAAAATTCAAAACATCGACCCTCTCCTATCCTCATCTCTCCCTCTCAGTCAGGGCTTTTCCCGCATTTTTTTTTTCAAATACCGGGGGTCATTCCAAACATCACCCAAAATCTGCCTTTCTTGAGGTGGGAAATACGCTATGATTGTGCCCCAAGCAGAAAAAATTTTTCCCCCC
>JAODAL010029024.1:0-52338 GCA_025379985.1 Phyllomedusa bahiana | reverse complement strand
ATCACTCCTCCGGAGCGCATATAGGTGAAGGGGGATACCCTGCGGGGCAGAGAGTGAGCGCTCCGTGCTCCGCAGTGGCCTCCGGGCGGCCGCAGACTCCCGGCTGTCCGGAGTTTCCGGCACAGGCAGCGTGTGTCATCACGCTGCATGCGCGGCCTGATGACGTCACCCGCCTGTGCCGAGAAGGACAGCGCGCGGGAGGCGGACAGCGAGGAGGCGGAGCGGCGAGGGAGACGGAGCAGCGAGGAGTCAGGTAAGTGATTGTTTTTTAATTTTTTTAAACTGCCTATACCTGCCTACAGCTGCCTATACCTGCCTACAGCCGGCCCTATACCTGCCTACAGCTGCCTATACCTGCCTACAGCCGGCCCTATACCTGCCCTATACCTGCCTACAGCTGCCTATACCTGCCTACAGCCGGCCCTATACCTGCCTACAGCTGCCTATACCGGCCGACAGCCGGCCCTATACCTGGCTACAGCTGCCTATACCTGCCTACAGCTGCCTATACCTGCCCTATACCTGCCTACAGCCGGCCCTATACCTGCCCTATATCTGCCTACAGCTGCCTACAGCCGGCCCTATACCTGCCCTATACCTGCCTACAGCTGCCTATACCTGCCCTATACCTGCCTACAGCTGCCTATACCTGCCCTATACCTGCCTACAGCCTGCCCTATACCTGCGTATGGGGCCATATACCTGCCTATTACCTGCGTATGGGGCCATATACCTGCCTATAATCTGCTTATGGGGGACATATACCTGCCTATACCTGCATATAGGGCCATATATCTGCCTATAATTACCTATGGGGGACATTAAACTGCCTATGTAATTTTATTGGTATCCATTTTATTTTTTAAAATTTACCAGTAGCCGCTGCATTTCTTACCCTAGGCTTATACTCGAGTCAATAAGTTTTCCCGTTTTTTTGGGGCAAAAGTAGGTGCCTCGGCTTATACTCGGGTCGGCTTATACTCGAGTATATACGGATATATATATATTTTATATATTATAATATATAATATATATATATAATAAAGTAGAGAGGTCTAAACCTGAATTCACATGATTCATTTCCACATTGAGTAGAATGACTTTATACTTATCTCCTCTATATTAAAATGCCATTAAAATACATAAGGGACTTGTATTCAGAATATTTATCTAATAACATCTATTATCAGAACTGCAGAATTTATAATCAGGAAGATAAATGATCAAGATAATGGCAAGAAATACAATCTCCCCACCACTGACCCGTGGATACATCAGCAGAATACAGACTGCCATAAAATTTCCTGTGCCTGCCTTACACTGACAGGAAGGCCTATTAGGTCTGATGTTCTGATATATGACTAGGAAACTGGAGGAGATCAGAAAACAGGGAAATATGATATAGAAGATGATGGATCCTTACCAGGTGTTCCAAAGACTGGGCCAGACATTTAACAACAAACAGGGCTGAATGGACCAATTTTTTAATAAAGGCCAAATCTCCAGTTTGGGATCTTTCTTCAGCCTAGAAACAGAAAAGGAAATCATGAGATGAGAATGGAGGACGCCATATTATGTTACTATTGTCTCCTGCTATTTCCACCTACAATTATAACCTACGTATGTACCTTATGTCTTATGTTATATTGGGGTGGGCAAAAAGAGTCATTATGTAAGGACATTTTTATTCCACTATGATATATGTGCAGAGCTTCTGATGCTTATCTGTTGTAGTAACACCTTAATATTCTGATATAAATCCTCAAGATATTTTGAGGTTCTAAGACCTCGGTGGTACTTGGTCTGGCATATAATAATAAAATGTCCTTGTGTTATGTTTTGTGTTCTATTTTCTAGGCAGAATGCTCAATAGTATAGAGACATAAACAGTCATATTATGGAAATATTGTGCATAGTTATTACCTTACACAGGCTCAAAACAAGACATTTTGGTACCCTACAGCTCAAGTCATTTTGAAAACTGCACTAAACCATGGGTTACTCTTTTTTCCATGTTTGTTTGTTTCTTACCTAGACTCCAATACACCTGTAAGGCATGGAACTATGTATTAACAACATACATTAAGGCATTGCCCAAATTCTTGAAAATTAGGGTAAAAAAAGGCACTGGTTTGCTGTCACTATTGAAAACCTTATCTGAGAATTGTTTGAAAATGGAGGCAAATTGATTCCTTTTTTTGCAATTTTCAATAAATTGCAATAAAAAAGTCACATGTCACATGTGACACTTTATGTGAGAATAACTTTTTGACACTTTTACCTTTCACATGTGATTCAGAGATTGTTTCCAGGATCAAGTAGAATAAGGCCCCGTTCACACGGCTTATTCATGGCGGATTTGTGCGCCGTATTGAGCGCACAAATCCGCCGTGACTACGGGCGGGACGGGGGCGGGGCCGGAGCGCGGCGGGGGCGCCGCTCCCGGCCCCATAGACAATGCATTGTTTACGGCGCGTCCGCGCCGTAAATAATGTGCATGTCACTTTCTCCCCGCCCGACGGATTTGCTGAGCGGGGAGGAGCGACGGAATCCACTGTTCTCTATGAGAGCAGTGGATTACCGTAATGACTCCGACAGATTGGCGCCATATTGAAGCGCAAATCCGCGCGGAATACGGCGCCAATCCGTCGGCAAATAAGCCGTGTGAACGGGCCTAAGGCCTCATTCACACGGCTTATTTGGGCACAGATTGGTGCCGTACTCCGCGCCGGATTTGCGCTGCAATATGGCGCCAATCCGTCCCTGTCATTACGGTAATCCACTGCTCTCATAGAGAACAGTGGATTCCGTCGCTCCTCCCCACTCGGCGAATCCGCCGCGGGGGGAGAAAGTGACATGCACATTATTTACGGTGCGTACGCACCGTAAACAATGCATTGTCTATGGGTCGGGAGCAGCACCCCCGCGCGCTCCGGGCCCGCCCCCGTCCCGCCCCTTATTCACGGCGGATTTGTGAGCTCAATACGGCTCACAAATCCGTCGGGAATAAGCCGTGTGAACACGGCCTAAAACTTGCTAAAATTATATGACAGTTGAAAAGAACAAAAAAATAATTTTAATAATAATTTCTTACTAGAGGTGAACAAGAGGCAATTAAAACATTACCTAACATTCCAGAGATTATCATACAATCGGCCAATAAGGATGAGGGGGGTTTATTGTCATTTTGGACACTTCCCTTTATGTTAGAGAAAACATGAAAATGCTGAACGATTCCAATATGTATAGGGCACTATTGCCTTTTAATTTAGTGGAAGACCTATATGTCAAATCCCTGGTAATTACCATTTTTCATTCTCTTCCAAAGGTGCACAAAGGGGGTTTTACTCCTTTTTTTTGCCCCATTGTGTCAGATATTCAATCCCTTAAAAGAAATTTTTGATAATGAGTGGATTATCAACTACAACCTTTAGTCATTCTTTGCCCGTGTTACATCTGTGATACCAAACAATTATTTCTGTGGAAAATAATGAATGGCAATCTCACTTCTGTTGGCTATCATGTGATGTAGTAGCACTTTACCCCAGCGACCTCCCCCCTCCCCTGATCAGGCATTTTAAGTTTTACAATATTTTTTAAACAAGTGCAGTAATTTTTCTACCAATAAACAGAATTTCATACTTGAAGCCGGTTATTACATAGTTACATAGTTTGTAAGGCCGAAAAAAGACAGATGTCCATCCAGTTCAGGCTATTGTTCTAAAGTGTTGATCCAGAGGACGGCAAAAACCCCCATAGAAGCCAATTGTAGAAACCAAGTGTCCTCTTTTTAGGAGAGAATTCCTTCCTGACTTCAATATGGCAATCAGAATAAATCCCTGGATCAACGACCCTTCTCCAGAATCCTAGTCACTATAACTTGTTGTATTATTACACTCTAGAAATGCATCCAGACCCTTTTTGAATTCTGTTAGTGAATTCACAATGACAAGTTCCTCTGGCAGAGAGTTCCACAGTCCCTCTGCTCTTACAGTAAAGAATCCTTTTCTATGTTTATGCAGGAACATTCTTTCCTCTTGACATAAAGGATGCCCAATTGTTCTGGATACAGTCCTGGGTATAAATAAATCTTGGGAGAGATCTCTATATTGACCTTTAATAAATTTATACATATTTATTATGTCCCCTTGAAGCCATCTTTTCTCTAAACTAAATAACCCTAATTTTTCTAATCTTTCTGGGTAATGCAGTCCACCCAGTCCTTTTATTATTTGTGTTGCCCACCTTTGTACCTGTCCAAGTTCTGCAACATCTTTCCTGTGAACTGGTGCCCAGAACTGTACACAATATTCTATGTTTGGTTTGACGAGTGACTTGTATGAGAGAATAATGTTCTCATCATGTGCATCTATGCCCCTTTTAATACACCTCATAATCCCGTTTGCTTTGGCAGCTGCTGCCTGACACTGGCTGCTACAATTATGTTTACTGTCCACCAGGATTCCCTTGTTGAAACATAATTATTTTGTGTTTAATAAGATATTTTGCAATTGCAGGGTGCCTTGAGGGGGGCTAGGTTCTCTCCATCCCTGGCCAATATTTTTATGGCCTTTTGGGAGGAGATGTTTCTCTTCACAAAAGACAATTCGTTGCTCCCTCATAACGGTTGGTACAGGAGGTATATAGACGATCTGATACTGATGTGGCGGGTGGGGGGGGGGAAGCGAACAAGAGGCCCTGTCTTTTATAAATTATGCTAATGACAATTTTCTGGATGCGACCCTTGAGGTGGGAGGCTTGGGTGGACGTTGATCCCTAACGCAAACATCGTGCCATTCCAGACACATAGTGAAAAATATTCCCTTTGGTGAGCTAGTAAAATTGAGACATAATTGTACATCCGGTGAAAATCACTCTGGATATGAAAATTAAGCATGCTATAGATTGTTAGAAAGACAATCTCCATATATATATTCATATATATATATATATATATATATATATATATATATATATATATATATATATTTTATATATATATATATATAATATATATATAATATATATTTTATATATATATAATAATAATATACAGAGAGAGAGTCCGCAAAAGCTAAAATTAATAATGTGAGCCACACCGATTTATTAAATAAGATTAAGCCAGTTATAAGAGATAAAAAGAATCCTGCTATTAAATTTTCTACATCATATAGCCCTCAATTCAACAAAATAATGTTTTTAATCAAAAAACACTTACCTCTCTTTTAACGGAAGCATTAAAAGATTTTCTTACAATGGGGGTTATGCTCATTCCAAGAAGAACTCCGACAATAGGCTCTATTTTGTCACCTAGTCTTCTTAATATCGCCCATACATCAGAACACTCCTGGCTACACTCAAAGTTTTTTTTTAAATGTGGACATAGGCAGTGCATAGCTTGCCATTATGCTGCTAGCTCAAAAACATTTATGCCCATTCACAGGGATAAAGTTTATCCCATCCGGACATATAGTAATTGCAACACTAAATATGTTGGATACCTTATTAAGTGTACAGAGTGCAGCCTCCAATATGTGGGCTGCACTACAGTACCGTTGAAAATCCATATTAGGAGGCACCTTTCGGATGCCATCCATACAGACTGCTTTAAAGGGGTTGGCTCACTACATCGATTCTAAAATAAGAAGGAATATCAGCAGCACTAAAAGACTATTGGTGACATGTCAGAAAAGAGGCGCTTCCACGCCAGTTTTAAGGCACATTAAATGAGTGTATAATGTGACTGAATAAATGAACCTGTCAAAAATCTGGTGTGTGGTATGCCTTGTATAGCATATTTAATGCGCCTAATTTAGGCTTATACCAAAAAAAAGGCGCATAGCATATCATTGCTAGCATATTTGATGCGCCTACTTTAGACGTATTCAAAAGTGTCAAATGTGCCTAGTTTTGCTGTACGACAGTTCGTTTATATAGAGAATACGGTGTCAACAGTTTTTTGGTGCAAAATACACCAAAAAATGGTGCAGCCCTAATGGGACATGTCGCCCTATATGTATAAGGGTGCACACCTACAAACCCAGTCCAAAGGCTTCTTCAATATAGAAAAACTAATAAGGCAGCACTTCCAGATAAGCGTTTTTTTTTCAACCAAATGTGCAACGTTTCAGCTTTCTCAGCTCAGCTTGAGAAAGGCTCATTGCTGAGCTGAAACGTTGCACATTTGGGTGAAATAAAACTGCTTATCTGGAAGTGCTGCCTTATTCATTTGTTCTACACTACATCGATTCATCTTACCTCAGTCCTATTTTCTGGGTGTCATTTTTGAATTCAGTGTTTACTGGCTTTTCTGGCTTCTACTGACCTGCATGATGAGCTGCTCGGGACACCGGGTCTGTAGCTATAGCAAACCAGAAACGGGCACCCTATCAGGAGAGATCAAACAGGTCTGTAGCTATAGCGACCTGAGGAGGTGATCAGCCATAAAAAGAGGGGATATCTCGAATAGTAGGATACTGTTAATGGACACATATTGCAAAGTGATTTGTTTTTGCAAGATCTTTGACATAAAAAGCAATCCTTGTGGTGAGACAACCCCTTTAAGGCATCTGCAGTTACTCGCCATTTCCGAACTTAAGCTCATTTAAATTCTTAGGCATCGAAAAAGTTTCTAAATCTGTAAAAGGAGGAGACTTACAATATAGGCTAATAAGCCATGAGTCACGTTGAACATTTGATTTAAATACCAGAGAACCTCACGGACTTAATGTAAAACAAGATATTTTGGATTTATATAAATAACGCTATGAGCATCATATGATTAGCTTTTCATAGCTCTTTTTAATTAATGTATGCTAAATTATTGTGAGAGTTTTGTTCATTTGTGTGAACTACACATCAGCTACCTGTCTTCCCATAGGTATTTGTTATATGTTTTTGGATTGGCAACCTTAGAACCACATGACCGTGGAGCGGCGGGTATAAAAGAGTAGAGCATTGGAGTTTCTTTATGCTATGAATAATTAATTATGTCCAAAACGCGTCAGCGTGATGTAATGCTACTTCTTTCATCTAAAGCAATAGCTCCTTAAGATATGTTTGTGTCTATGTGAGAATTTTAACCATGATGAAAATAAAGAAGGATTTTTAACATGAATATTATTTCCTGATCTGTACAGGAATGAGAGCTGGCTTCCTGCATTTCGGTTTCAGAGATTTTTTCCTCATGACAAATTGTCCTTTAAGTTATTACGAAATTTTGGTCAATACAATCCTTGTTTATTTGTAAAAAATATCAAAATGTTGTGAAAATTTTGAACAATTTGCCATTTTCAAACTTCAACATTTTCTGTGTGTAAGACAGTTATTCCACTCAAAATAGTTTATAACTAAAAATTTGTGACATAGACTTTTTTTATCGACCAGTCCAGGCCTGGCGTGGCTTTTGAGGGGCCTGTATGTTAGATACTCAAATAAATGACTCCATCTAAGAAACTACACCCCTTAATGTATTTAAAACGGTGTTTAGGAAGTTTGTTAACCCATTAAGGATTTCACAGAAATGAAAGCGAAGCGGAAGTGAAATTTCAAAATGTCACTTTTTTTGCAGATTTTCAATTATTATACATTATTCACTGGAAGACAGTAGATGTGACCAAAGAAATGCAACTCAAAATCGATTCCCCAAATTCTGCTGTTTTTCGCGATATCCCATATGTGGCCCTTGGCCTTTATTTCGCTCAACCAGAATCCTCAGAATAGGAGGAGCACCTACTGGACTTTGGGGTCTCATTTTCAATACGATTTTCTTTAGGCACCATTTCCGGTTTGCGGACACCTTAAGGTAAAAACACCCCCAAAAAGACCCCATATTGAAAACTACACCCTGGGGTGTAGTGAGTATATTGACCCCACAGGTGTTTCACAAATTTTTTTGCGTTAGGGTGTGAAAATAAAAAAAATTATTTGTTTCCAACAATCTGCAATTTTAGCTGAAAATGTTTAAATTTTACAGAGAAGCCTCAAAAAAGCTCCCCAAATTTTTTTACGCAATTTCTTCCAAGTTTGGCAATAACCTATATATGGGTGTAAACTGCTGTTTGGGCGCATGGCAGGGCGTACAAGGGAGGGAGT
Source organism: Phyllomedusa bahiana (assembly GCA_025379985.1). Taxonomy (NCBI): domain Eukaryota; kingdom Metazoa; phylum Chordata; class Amphibia; order Anura; family Hylidae; genus Phyllomedusa; species Phyllomedusa bahiana. The sequence goes on along the minus strand of JAODAL010029024.1, from coordinate 44,244 downwards.
GCTATTTGGCTTTTGGAACACAGATTTTGGTGGGGCCATGTCGCATTTGCAAAGCCCCCAAAGTACCAGAACAGGTGAAACCTTCCATAAGTCACCCTATTTTGGATTGAATACCCCTCATGGATCTCATTTAGGGGTGTATTGTGGGTTATAGGTGTTCCATAGTTTTTCATAGCATTAGGCCAAGAAAAGGAAGGGGCTATTGTTTTTTTGGCTTCAGTCTTACAGCGTTTGCCGTGCAGTGTAAATGACAGGATAACTTTACTATGCGGGTGGGTACAATTGCAATGATGTAATTTTTTAATAGTTTTTTTATGTTTTATTACTTATACACAATAGAAATGCGTTAACAAAAAATTGCATTTTATGCCTTCATAGTCTGATATAAGTCATAACTTATATATTTTTATATATATACAAAGCTGATTATGGGCTTGTTTTTCACAGGATGAGTTGTCGTTTTTATTGGTACCATTATGGGGTGCATATGATGCTTTGATTGCTTTTTATCAAGGTTTTTGTGAGATGTTTTTAACAAAATACAGCACTTGTAGTGTTTTTTATTTTTATCTTTTACAGCGGTCACTGTGCGGCATAAATTACTTGCTAGCTTTACTCAGCAGGTTGATATGATTACAACGATACCCATTTTGTATTTTTCTTATATTTTACTACTTTTACACAATAAAAACACTTATTCATAAAAGGAAAACACGTTTTTGCATTGTCATAGTCTGAGAGCCATAACTTTTTTTTTTTTATTTATACGGAACTGTGTTGGTTTTTTTGCAGGGTGAGTTGTACTGATCTCTATGGTAACTGTCAATCACTATGCCAGGCCATGCCCACAGGGCACTTCTGGGCACAGTGACGTCACACACAGCCTGGAAGCTTTTGTAAAGCTCCCGGGCTGTGAGGTGAGCAGACAGCAGCCGTAATCACGAAAAGGCTACTTGTATGGAGGACAGAGGGAGCTCACTTCATCTGTCTGTCCCTTAGTTGCAGCAATAGTGATAGATTGTGGCAGCTTAGGAGTTAATCAACTGTGGTCAGAGTGATGCAACATGGGGTCAGCTGTAATATACAGCTGGTCCCATGTTGCAATCGTGTGGGCCCCACTTGAGAGCCTGCATGAGGTCCAGGACGTGCCAGTACGTCCATTTGCGGAAAGTCACTTCCCGCTAGGACATCCGGTACATCCAATGTCAGGAATGGGTTAATGTTTCTTGAAGAAGATGTTCTTCAGCAGCTGCAGTGTAGGTTACAGTTTGGTACATATCTACTTTTTAAAAAATGGTAAGGACATTAAAGGGTGTCCCAAAACCTGCTGTCTCACAGAGCCTGCTCTCAACAGTCAGATTCAGGATTTAGCTTCCTGTTCAGGCTGTGGGTGGTTCTAAACCAGTAACTAACATTTCAGTTCTGCTAATTATCTCTGAGCCTGTAAAAGGAAAATTTGATGATGGAGTGGTTAGATAGGATTGCGGTAGGGTAGGATCCCTGCTTCAGGAGCAAAGTGGTTTGAGATGTATACAATTACACTGGGTTTATTTTCCCCTTATATGTGTCATTTAAATAGGTAGTTAAAGGGGTTGTCTCACTACGAAGATTATAGTTAAAAATATGGGGACCAAAAATCTAAGGATGTACGTCCTTGGTTACTATTGGCCAAGTGCTATGGTTTTAGAGAACGGGCTGGTTTACATGTGCTTAGTAACGGTGTTTGTTGACTGGTCAGGGAAGCATTCTGTCCTGCCCAGGTTGCGCAAAATGCAAAAAAGGCAGTAAGGGGAGGGGCAGGATGTGTGTATTGCAGACAGGGAGGAAAGCAGTGAGAGGACGTGCAGGGGGTTGTGTGTATTGGCAGCTACACAGAGGGACAAGGGGGTAGTGAAGAGCGGGGAAAAGGGGTAATTGACAGCCACAGTAATGTGTGTATTGGCAGCCACAGGGAGGGAGGAGAGGCAGTGAAGAGGATACAATACACACAACCCCCCTGCATGTCCTCTCACTGCTTCTCCTCCATGCCTGCCAATACACACATCTCTGCCCCTCCTGTTCACTGCCTTTCCTTTGCATGTGCATGACCTGGGCAGGACAGAATGCTTCCCTGACCAGTAAACAAACACCGTTGCTAAGCACATGTAAACCAGCCCGTTCTCTAAAACCGTAGCACTTTGCCAATAGTAACCAAGGACGTACATCCTTAGATTTTTGGTCCCCACATTTTCAACTATGATCTTTGTAGTGAGACAACCCCTTTAAGGTCTGTACTAAATCTTTGGAAATAATTTAACTATACTTAGCAAACAGACCATCAGGTCCTATGGATTTATTGGTGGGTAGGCACATGTAGTTCTGAATTCATCTACCAAAAGGTTAAGCTGATAGATGATTAGGTAACAATAGGCGACATAGGATGGAACAGGTGTTATCAGAATTGTAGGCAAGTGATAGGTAAAAGTTAGTAAAATAATGAAGAAATATGTTTTGTATGTCCTGGGGATTCAAGTTGTGTGAATGATCGTCCTGTAGAGATGAAGAGTTAGAATGGGGGTGATTGACGGTTTGACTTATTCACTTTAGCTTTAGAAAGCCAATTCTGGTGCCCCAGCGGAAAATACTTGCTGTGTAAGGGCATTTCACCACTGTGGGTTGGGCTCTGCCTTTTGAGAAAGGTTTACATCTGTGTTTCATCAGACGTACAGTTGTCTTTTGTATCTTGGGTTGGATTCAAAAGAAAGGAGGCCAAGGGAAGGTCAGTATTGAGGGCGTCAAATTTCTTTCTATATTTTTTTGCTTTGAATTTGAAATAGGACAAAAAACAACAACAGTACTCCTATTATTGTATCCGGGTGGTGGAGAAAGACCACTATCGATATATATTACAGTATCGTAAATTCATAAGACAAAAAAACCACAGAAGAATATCAATACCTTTGGCAAGATAGGTATATAACAATATAAATTTAATGAATAATTACTTATATAATAACGTTATCTGAGTCCCTAAATTTTGCATCCTACCTAAAACTGCCTAAGACGTGGGGGGGAACGTCCCCAAACAAGAAGGGGCGACCCACCAGGAAACCTTACTAGAATCACTTAATGTGCCCTAGTGATAGGACATTACCCACTACACCTGTGCATTACAAATACAGTGTGTAATGCCACCTTGACTAAACATCGTCACCCACACCACAACAGATTGATATACACTAGTTTTCCATGTCCGGACGCGGTTTCCCCCACCACGATAGAGTGGGTTCATCAGGGAACAAAAATCTTCTAAGTGGGGCAAACAGTACTTTTAAGGAATCTCAGTTAAGTACCCAAATAAATACAAACAATTTAAATACACGGTTCCCAGAACTAGGAATACAGTAACAGCATGAATGAAAGATTATACATATACAATCGTTGTGGATACACTAAGTCCTTAGTATACTAGGGACGCGCCAAACCAAGATGAGGCACTTCTCACACTCAGAGAGAGTCAGGGACGACCAGGTGGCAATGCTGGCGGATTAGATGGTCCGAACGCTGCCACTAAGGAGAAATAATGGTTTAAATACAACGTGTCCAACTCAGGATCACACGCCAGGTGGACACAGGAAAGAGAGTGCTCTACCGACCGGAAGTAGAATTGAAGCACATCCGGCCCCTGGGTGGGAACGCTGTCACAACAAGAGGCAGCAAAAAAAAAACAACAACCAAAAGTTGTTGCTAAACCTGCCTATGAGAGCGTAGTCAGACGAACACCAGCCCATTCAAATGCATATGAGATGGTTACTTGTATTAAAGCATTTTACAATCCACACCAATGTGAGTAAATAACGTTTTTGAATGCATGTGCCATTGCTTGTAGAAGCAGCCAGAGAATTAATTAGTCGTAAAAGCAACTGCAATATTTAAAATATATGAATTGTACCAACTATTAAATAAATAAATAGATAGCTGATAAACACCGTGGAAAAATGCTGAGATTAAATTGAATGGCGCAAACGATTAGAGGGAGTCATTAATTCAATTTGGTGTATTGTAGCGTTTTTTAAACGGATGATCCAGATCGCTTCCCTCTGGGTATGTTTTTCGTTATCTCAAAAATCTCCCTTTCCTAGGGGGAAGGATGGGACATTTCAACCGAGAATGTAATAGTTATGGATGTCCTTTATGTGTTCAAATTCATATGTGCTGCCAACGGAGTAGTATCTAGCGGTCATTCCTAATATCCCCCAGGTGTTCCAAAATCGACGCGAAATTCTCCGGATAGTTTTACCCACTTACATCTGTGGGGCACGAGGCATAGTGGCTCTGGTAAATGACCCCCCTATGTTTTTACAATTAGCATATCCCAAAAGTTTTAAATATTTGACTGTCTGTAAATTCATCACTGACTTCGTTACTGTTATGAAGGGCCGCAGGCTTACACTTTCCGCACCTATAAGTGCCCTGTACCTGTTGATGTGTAAGCCAAAGTGTGGCCGAAGGTTGTTGGTGTCGAAAAATGACTATTGAAACCAAACGGTTCCCTAATATTCTTGCCTCTCATGTACGTAATACTGGGGTTACATATCTAAATTCTTGTCAAAATGTGGTGTTCTGTGTATTAAAATTGCCAAAAAATTTAGATTATAATGTTTCTATCTCGGCTAGAAGCATCATCAATATGTACTATGTCATAACCTTCTCCTTGTGAGGTTATGAGGCTTTTGTTGCGTTGTAATGAGCAGACCGTCAACTGTTTAGAGACTGATTGATATGCTTTTGTGAGGGAATATGTCAGTGGGTAACCCCGCCGTGTGTCTAGGAATCTCGTTCTTTATGAATATCTCAGCTTCTTCTTAAATGTCCCCTTAGATGGAAAAACGTCCTTCGACACGCATAAACTGTCCTTTGGTTATACTCTTTGTCCTAATGTTGGGAAGTCGGATGGATGGACTATCCCACCGTAGGAGGACTGTTCCCCTGCTGATGTCTTACGTTTACAAAGGTCGTCATCACGGCGGGATTATTCCGGGCCTAGAGATCAAGAGTCCATAAAACACCAATTCATTCTTATGTTATGGTCTGATGTGAACCTGAGTCCAATGTCATTAATATTAAGTTTCTGGAAAACAGATGTGAAAAGCCTCCTTGAGCCTCGTCCACAAAATGTGTGCGCACGGATGTCATCTAAATACCGCCAATAGTGCGTATGTGTTCTTGTGGCCTCCTGAAGGTCATCAGTGAGAAGGGGGACCCTGGTGTGGCTCCGCACAGCCAGGAAGAGGTGTTTAGCAACGTGGGAATGCACAGGGGCTCCCATAGCAGTGCCCCCTGAGCTGGTTGGTTTAGCAACGACCATCAAACAGAAAAGAATTTGTGTGTCAAACATGGAAATGCACCAATTGGTGTCAGACAAATGAATTGTATGTGCATGTAGAAAAATACTCTCTGTACTATTAAAGAAAGAAGCTCACCGCCTCGATGCCCTTATCCATGTGGGATGGAACTTAAGGGCTCGACGTCTATACTGCTAGCAACATATCGGGGTCAATCACCAATTGATCCAATTTTAGAAGTAGGTCTCGTTGTATCTCTGACAAAAGATGGAAGTGATGTTACCATCGGTGCCAGAATACCTGATCTACATACAGACTAATATTCTTGTGTGAAGATTGTCGATGCCCGACCTTAGGTCGACATTCTTAAAGGCACAAGGCCCTTGTGGACCTTAGGTAGCTCCGTATTATAGAATGTGGCAACTCGGGGGCCGACGGTATAACAGGAAACATAATTTGTTTACTAATTAGTTCAGAGAATCAAGGCTTACTTCAAGGATTTATTTCCAATTGTCTGCCCTAAATCGAGTCGAGGATCAGTTTGGACAGGACTTCATAACCAGGGACCTATCGTTTAATATCTCTAGACCACATATTGCGTTAGGTCATGCCAATTGAGGATGATGTATTCCCACCTTATCTGAGGGCTTCACAAACAATGCGATCGGATCCTGCTCGAGGTTTTTCAGTGCCAAATATTGGCCTTGACCTTTAGATAGATTGTATATCTTTTGTTTTTTATTTATTTGATCCTACTGTCTTGTAATTTTTCTATAGGAGTCACAAACAACTTTGACGAGTGTATCGCGATATTGTTTCTATAATAGGTGGCATTTTAGTTACTTCTGGGTCTAAGTCAGAAAAGGGCCCTTTTGACCAATTCTTTTTCTCCCTCCTCCAATAGTGCGTCAATTAGTTCTTCATCTTGAAACTCAGAGGGGATAGCAATGCCCCGTGTCAGAGCCATTGTCTCTCACGATTAAGTTTGAAAAATTTTTGTTCATTTATGATGTTGGGCATAAAGAGATTGGATGTCCTTCCCAGCCCAATTAAATACATTCAGGAGGTTATTAGGTACAAATGACATCCTTTTTTCAATAATGTTCAAAGTTCGTCAGGTTTGTAAGGCTCTATGAGACAGATTGATGATTTGATTGTGATTATGTCTGACCCCAAGATCTACTTTGTTTGTAATATTCTTTCATAAAAAAAGAGGGCAGGGGTCGGGGTGCCGCTGCTTGTGTATTGTAGATGCTGATTTGAGATGATGACGTTAGCCCCACCATACTATGCATTTGCCTCATTGGTTAAGTAATTGTGTGTTCCACTGTTGTTCCTCTTTGTTTGTCTTTTTTTGGGTATCATTGAGAATATTGATGTGGACCCCTGTGTGTTCTAGTGCGGTAGGGAGGGATCTCTGAAAACCTTTATTCCCTCTACGGGACTCAACTCGGAGGTATCAGTGTCTGATAACGTTAATCTGCTGTCGAACTCCTGGGGTTTCGCTATATAGGCTAGAATATGCACGATTTTCCCTAAATTCTGTCAGGTGCATAAATGAACTGTCTGTGTTTAAGTTGTTCTTTCAAATATGCCGTAAATTTATCAATATTGTTGTGTCTTTTGTTCTAATTCAAATTTGTGATTGAAAGTCTAGGAGTCCCATTTATATTTATGATTACGTTCAGCTAATTCCTGTCTCGCAAGCCTTGTCAGAAGATTTATCATAGGGTCACTCGTTACTGTTCAATCCAATAAATTTGATGAAACGCGCAGAGAGAAGATGAAAGTTGCCTCAATTTCCCATTTTTTCATCAAACTCCACGTTTTCTAGATCTTGGAGCCGGTTAAAAAAATGGTTTACGTAAAAAACCTTTTGGCATATTGTATTCTTGTGATAATTTTCCAAGGAGTTTTTTTTTAACTCCCCCATGACCTTAACATATACAACTTGTATTTAACATTTAGTTCTGTTTAAACAAAATTCCCTGTAATGATAGAGAAGTCTTGGTTAAAGGAAGAAAATTCTTCTCCAGAAAAAACCTTTCTGCATCCGATAGCCATTTATGTGTGGGTCCTGCTTATAGACTGGCATCCCCATATTACAACTCTCCCAACAAGAGGTGATAACTACACGGAATCTTTAAATACAACAATAAAAAACTACAACAGTAATCCTATTATTTTCCGGGCGGACCCCCCCCCCCCCCCCCCCCCCCCTCCCTCTCCTCTTTCTCCTCCCCCCCCGCCCCAGGGCGGAGAAAGCCACTTCGATATATATTACCAGTATCGTAAATCATAAGACAAAAAATCCACAGCGAATATCAATACCTTTTGGGGCAAGATAGGTATATAAAATATAACTTTTAATGAAAATTACTGATTTAATAAAACCTAACAAAGTCCCTAAAAATTGCCCTACTCTAAACTGCCCTAATACGTGGGGAACCCGCCCCAACAACAGCGCGACCCCACCAGGAACCTTACTAGAAAACCCTATAAGTGCCCTAGTGATAGTAACCTTACCACTACACCTAATGCATACATTACATGTGTGTTAATGCCACTAGACTAAACCATCATCACCACACACAACAGACTATATATACCACGTAATCCTGTCCGAACGCGTTTCCCCCTCCACGATAGAGTGGGTACATCGTGGGAACAAAAAATTCTAAGTGGCAACAGTACTATTAAGGAATCTCAAGTAAGTACGTGCAAAATATATACAAACAATAAAAATTACACGGTTCCCAGAACTAGAATCACGTTAAACATGCATGAAAGTTATACATTATAACAAGTGTGTGGATAACCTGTCACGTCCCTATGGTATATTGAAGGGTGTGAGCGCAAGGATGAGGCATCTCACACTCAGAGAGACAGTTCAGGACGACCATGGGTTGTGTATGTGCTGGCCGGATAGATGGTTCCGAACGCTGGACTAGAGGAAAATAATGGGTTAAATTTACACGTTGTACAACTCTGGATCAACACGCCAGGTGGACACAGGAAAGTGAAGAGTCCTCTACCCGACCGGAAGTAGAATGAAGCACATCCGCACGGGAGGAACGCCCACAACAAAGGACAGCAAACAAAAAACAACAACTGAAAAAAGTTGTTGCTAAACCCCAAGAGGAGCAGCAGAGGAACACAAGCCCATTCAAATCTGATATGAGTATGGGTTACTATGTATAAAAGAATTACAATCCACACCAATGTGAGTAAATAACGTTATTGATGCATGCTGCCATTATATGAAGCAGCAAATAAATTTTGTCGGAATTTGTAAAGCAAAATACAATATTTAAAATATCATGAATGATACCAACAATTAAATAATAAATAGATAAGCTGATAACACGGGATGTAAAAATAGATGGAGAGCTAATGATGGCGCCAAACGATAGCAGAGTCTAATCTCCACTTGGGAGTAGCGTTTTTTAAAAGGAAGATCCAGAACGCTTCCCTCTGGGTAATTTCTTGTTCAAAATCCCTTCCTAGGGCGGAAGGTATGGACAATTTCAAACCGCACGGAGAAATGTAATAGTTAAGGGCTGTGTGTTCCTTATGTTTCAAATTCATATGCTTTGCATAACGGAGGATAGTGTCCGCGGTCCATTCTAATACTCCCCCAGGTGTTCCAAATCGGTACCGCCGCTAAATTCTCTCCGGATAGTTTTACCCACATACATCTTGGGGCTGTAAGGGAGGTGGGCCTGGTAAATGGTCCCCCTTGTTTTACAATTCGGCTATCCAGAAAGTTTTAAAAACATTTGACCTGGACAGGTAAATTCATCACTTACTTCGTTACTGATATAGAAGGGGCAAGGCCTTACACTTTCCGCACTTATAAGTTCCCTGTACTTGGATGAAAGCAAGTGGCGAAGTGTTGGTGTCGAAAAAAAAAATGACTCTGAACCAAACGGTCCCTAATATTCTTGCCTTCTCTGTACGTATATACTGGTGGTTACATATCTAAAAAATTCCTTCAAATGTGGATCTTGTATTAAAATTTGGCCAAAATTAGATATAATGTTTTAATATTGCTAGAGAAAGCATCATCGCATATTGTACCTATGATCTCTAAACGGATTAAGTTTATTCAAACTTAATGTGAGAGACAATGCCTCTGAATGGGGCATTGATCCCCTCTGAGTTTCAAGATGTAGAACTATTGACAGAAACTATTGGAGGGAGGGTGAAAAAGATAGGTCAAGTAAGGGCCCTTTTGCTGACTTAAGACCCAGAAGTAACTAAAATGCCACCTATTATATATAACAATATCGATACTTTCGTTCAAAGTTGTATGTGTGACTCTATAGAAAAATTACAAGACAGTAGGATGAATAATAAAAACAAAAAGATATACCAATCTATCTAAAGGCCCATATATTTGGCACTGAAAACCTCGTGCAGGATCGATCCATTGTTTGTGAATCCCTAAGATATGGTCGGGATTACAGTCATCTCTCAATTGCGATGACTATTGTGCAATATGTGTCTAGAGGATTTTAAACGATAGGTCGGTTATGAAGTCATGCCAACTGATCCCTCGAGCTCGATTTAGGGCAGAATTGGAAATAATCCTTAGGACAAGCCTTGATCTATGAATAAATAGTAAACGGAATTGTATGTTCCTTTACCGTCGGCCCCCGACCGTTTGCCACTATTTTACGGACTACCTACGGTCCACAAGGGCTTGTGTGCCTTAGATGTCGACCTATAGTGTTCGGGGCATCGACAATCTTACACAAAATATTAAGTCTGTATGTAGATCGTATTCTAGGTGTTCCGTTGGTACTGAGCATTCCATCTTTTCTGTCAGAGAACAACTGACCTACTTCAAAAATTGGATCAATTGGTGAGTTGGTGTCTCCGATCTGTGTGGCTATGCATGTTAGTGTAGACGTCGAGGCCCTTTATAGTTTCCATCCACATTGATAAGGGCATCGAGGCGGTGAGCTTCTTACGTGTACCAGTAGAAGTATTTTTCTACATGCACACTTATTACATTTGGGTGGACCAAATTGGTGCATTTCATTTTGACACACATTTCTGTTTCTGTTTGATGGTCGGTGCTACACCAGCTCAGGGGAATGCGTTATGGGGAGCCCTGTGCTCCCTGTATGGCTAATCTGTCTTCCTGGGCTGTGGGAGCACACCAGTGTCTTCTCTGATACCTTCAGGAGGCCCAAGAAACATCGCCTATCGGGGGCAGGGTATTTAGTGACTTCGTGAGATTTTGTGGACGGGCTCAGAGGAGGCTTTTCATTCTGTGTTTGTCCATGAAACTTGAATATTTAATGACATTGGTACTCAGGTTCACATCAGTCATACATGTAAGAAGATGAATTGGTATTGTTTGTTAGGAGTCTTGATCTCTAAGGGCCCGGCATAAACGCCTGATGACGGACCTTGTATGTGTGTAAGCCAAATCAGCAGGGAACAGTCTCCTACGGTGGGATTAGTCAGATCTCCTGTTTCCCTGTGTGTAGGAAAGGTTATACCCAAAGGGACAGGATTTTGCGTGTTCGAAGGAAATGTTCATCTAAGGGGACTTTTAAGAAGGAAGCTGATGAATTTAAAGAACAGATTCCTGGTAGCGGATACCACGAATATTCTCACAGAAGCTTATAAATCAGGACTCTATACTTGATCGGTTCCCTGCTCTATTACAGCAAACAAAAGCCTCATAACATCACAAAGAGAGAGGTTTAGGATCATAAGGTACAATAAGGATGATGCCTTCTAGCCAGATTAGAAACAATATATCTAATTTTTGCCAATTTATAAAGATCCACTTATGAGGAATTAGTTAGATAATGTACCAGTATTAGTAACAGGAGAGGCAAGGAATATTAGGGGACGATTTGGTTCAGAGTCATTTTCGACACCACACGTCTTGGCCACATTTGGCTTTCATCCAAGGTACAGGGCCACTTATAGGTGCGGAAAGTGTAAGGCCTGCTTCTATATCAGTAACGAGTCAGTGATGAATTTACTGACAGGTCAAATATTTAAACTTTGGATATGCTAATTGTAAAACAGGGGGGTCATTTAAGTGTGGCCACTCTGCCCGTGCCCCAATATGTATGTGGGGTAAAACTATCCGGGAATTTAGGCGGCGGATTTTGGAACACCTGGGGGGATATTTAGGAAAATGTCAGCGTATTATCCGTTGGCAAGACATATGAATTTGTGTAACATAAGGGACAAAGCCCCTTATCTATTACATTCTCGGTGGTTGTAAATTGTCATCCTTCCCCTAGGAACGGGGGATTTTGGAGAGAAAAATACTCCAGAGGGAACGATCTGGATCTTCCGTTTAAAAACGCTACACCCAAATGGAATTGTGAAGACTCTCTATCGTTTGCGCCATTCATTTAATCATCCTGGCTATTTTTTCCGTTAGTTTTTCATCAGCTTATCTATTTATTTATTTATTGTTGGTCTCATTCATATATTTTAAAATGTAGTTGCTTGTACCGACTAATTATTTCTGGCTGCTTTGTTAGAATGATCCTAATTATGATTACCAAGGAAGTGGATACTGAGCCTCTAGGAAAGCCAAATAAATTACAAAAACTGAAGAGGAATGGCTATATAAATTACCTTTAATATGTTTGATTTAAAACAAATATTTATGCCCTCGTCACTCACAAAAAACAAAAAAGAAAATGTAATTATATTTGCTCATTGACAGCACAGGCCAAGGTGGACCAATGGTTTACTGTGCAGCTATAACCACTCCTGAACAAGGACTACAAGTCCCTAGCCTGACACTTACAGCAGGAATAACGCTCTTGATGTAAGGTGCGCATCCTGACAGGAAACCTCACCCTGTTAACACTTACAATAAACAAAACACCTATCGGTCCATCCCAACATGTTTCTGCATCTGACCAATTATGATCGCTCTCAGGGGATGATGTAAAGTGACTTAGAGACCTTTAGGAGAAAAGAGGCTACAATAAAGCTAATAAGGGCGTTAATCCTGGGTATTATCACAAAAACACTCCCAATGAAATGTAGGAGATATGTAGGAAATCCAGTTGAAGACAAGGCATGAATTAAGAAGGGCATTATATCTAATGAGACAAAAACAAAGCCAGTTAAGCAAATGTTAGGACACTAAGGTGTATGAGCATCAAAGAGGGATAATAGATGTTAATGCAAATCTTACGTGTCCTGCGAGTATGTGAATCTATATGTCCGTCTCGCACCTTGTGGGAGGTTTGTTATCCCGGCAGTGGCGGAGGATGAGACGGAGCAGACATGAGAGGACGGCTTTTAAAGTGCGCGCGCTCCAGTGACGTCAGGAGCCTAGTCGCGTCACGACGCCCAGTATACAACGGTTGTGCGTCCATAGCAAAACCGTGAACGCGTATGGCAACGTTGCTAGATGTAATGACGTCCGGATATCAGGTCCGCGATGCCTAACTCCAGACTGTATGCGTCCGCAGGAACCGTAACGCACACAAGAAAAGGGGTAACGCCGGGTTATCTTAGTAACAATGTACACGGTCACGCGATGATGAAAAGAAATAGGTGTAATGATTACAGCACCTAATCTTCATTCTCCGATATTTTAACAGGTATACATGGACTCAAGGAAGGGAAGGAGGGAAGAGAAAGGGTATAACAATCATGAATTCGGGTGCTCTTAAGAAAAATGAATGTATTAATTATTTCCACATAGCTTGAATAGTATCCAATTTTGTACGCAGTGTGAAGAAGAGCTTTAAAGTCCAGATTTTCGTTTTAATCCCTGGGGCGGGGTCATTTTGTTCAAGGTAAATAATCCAGAAGCACTCCTCTGGGAGCAGCAGCGCTGGTAAATTACTTCGTCTGATTGAGATGTATACAATTTCAATTGCCACACCAAACGTAGGCCAATTATGTCACCCCATGTTCAATTCTAACATGACGTGACACTAGTGGTATCCCTGGAGTGAACGATGATGTCACCTCAAGTGTTCTTCCTATTCTTGCATCAGTTGTTGTCTCTCGAGGGTTTTGGCCTGTAACGTAACTGTTAGGCCACAAATCGATTTGATTCAGTGTTAATACCACATGTGTCGTGTTTTGCGCAATGTAAAATGATTAATCTCAAAAGATCTCTTATTTTCTTAGTCTGAAAATGTAGCAGTCTGCATCATAAAAGAACAGAAGGAACAATCCCCACAGCGATTTGTGGAGACCTTGCGTTCGCAACCAAGTTTCTTTTTTTGGGGGCATAATGGCTTTGAAACCATATCGGATCCCGTAAAGTTTTTACGACGTCTATATGTGATCGACGGATTATTCCGATTGATTCTGTCTTAAAACTGGGTCCATTGTCAAGATAGTGTCCAGTGCCCTTACTAAATGGGACTCACGGACCAATGGGAAGCTGCTCTGTCAAATGTGCCTATAAAGGTGTGTCACCTTGTTGGTTCAATAGGAACCATTGTGGGAATCTCCTTTAGACAGGAGTTCTGTTCTATTACACTTGGAGTGTCTTGTTTTGATATGCCTGTTCAGCAGAAATCAGGGTAGGCTTTTTCTTGAAATTGTTGTCTCAAGGTGTCCGCTTCCCTTTATAGTCAGCACCTGGGTGAAGGCAATTCCGTTTTTCAAACCGCAGGTACTGACCATATTGGTATACCCCTCCTTATGGGAAGTAGGAGGATGTGACTTTCCCGTTCTCAAAATGACGAATTGGTGGCCGTGGTTTGCGGTAGATTGTTGGTCTGTTAGGTCTCCTGATTTAGTTTTGAGTGATTTTTGACATCAGAACGGTAAACAAATCACACTCAAATTCAAAAGTGAACCTCAAAAATGTAAATTGTATTAATATTGAGTTATCTGGGTGTGTCGTATTGCAGTGGTGACAAACTCATTGTGTCTTGGTGCATTCCAAATGATTGATATGTCATCAATGGAATCTGAAGCCATAGCCCCGATTCTATCCGGCGCATAACGTGTTGGGGGGGTCAATCACCAAAGACTGTAGACATCTCACCAGACGAGGTAAAGATTAGCATAGACCGGGGCACAGGCACTGCCCATCGCGGTCGGTCCCCCTCAGTGCTTGGGTGGTAGATGCGCCGTTCAAATCAAAAGTAGTTCTTCGTCAGAACAAATTCCAATAGATCTGTGACAAAGATGTTGTGTGGTATATATTGTCTACCCATTGAGGCCAAAAAATGTCTCACGCTCAAGACCTAATTCATGAGGAATAGTAGTATATAAGGTGTTCCACATCAATTGCTCACTAGTGTGAGCTTTAGGATCCACAGATAAATCCTCAGCAAAACGCGTCAAAAGATCTGTGCTTGGTATGTCTCTAATGTATGAAGACGGAGAAGTGTTTCGCCACACAAGGAGTTAACACATGATCTACATAAGGTCCCCGCAGTTTTTGAATAGAGGGCGATTCATGCCTGAGACTATGGGTCGTTCCCCCTGAGTGGAGAGTCCCTTGTGACCTTCGGTAAAGATAAAATGTGGCCTATCCGTAGGAAGATTTCTGGTCATATAAGAAGTCATGTTCCTGTTTGGTCAATCAGGCTCCCTTCCTCTGGCTTTTGTAGGAGAGTCTTTAAGTTCCAATTGGAAAAAGAATTAGTGGGGTCAAACGTTAGTTTGGCATAAGCAGTGACTTGTCAGACAAAAGTGTGTAGAACATTGTCACGATATGTCTGTGATTTAAAATAGACAATGTTACCACCTTGTCCGAGGGTTTTATACATAGGTCTTGTCTCTTTATAAGAGATCTCAGCGCCTATAGTTCCCCCTTACAAAGATTTGTCCTATGATTGTCTTGATTTAGTAGAAGACATCTCTAAGTACAAGTCCAGAAAAAACATCAACACCAGACATCTCACGGGGGGCATCTTCGTGCTCTTAGTTCTTAATTCAGTAAAGTTGCCCCTTACATAAGTGTGCATTCTAAGAGGGTTCTCTGACAGGCCAAACAGTAACCTGGACATCCTCAAGCTTATTAGAGGAAGATACAAGGTCTGCGCCTTGCTTTTTCTGTTTGGATGGAAAAGGAAATTTTTTCCAATGTTAATTTTCTCGCAGAATAGATGACAGGTCTTTAACCCATCTAAAGCGCAGAACCCCAGTAGTGGAACAAATGACAACGCCCTTGGCAAGGGCGTCATTTCAGATGTGTCAAGATTACGCCCCGAAGAGGTTAATAACCTGGGAGTTTCATAATCCCCACTCTCAGATGTAAAAAGGATAGGTGTCACTTCGGTTTCAGCTACATCTCGATCTGAAGAGGTGTTCAGTCGTTCCGCCTTTAGCTGGATAGGGATTATGCGGAGAATCTAAAAAAAGCGGGTTGCTACCCTGGTGTTATTACCACCCCGTCTGCCCCGGATCACAGGGAAAACGTCTGGGATCTAGAACGTCTGTAGAGTTGTGTTCTCTTTCTCCGAGTCGGAGAGATCAGTGTCTGTTGATGAGATGTCAGTCTGAAGTTATCTCTAGTGTGGGGATTTTTTATTTGTGTAGATAGTGTATATACTTTATTCTCGACGAAAAATCGGCTTAAATTCGCCTCAAAAAAATTGGCGATGGTCTTTCTATCTTTTTATATGATTATTGAAAATCGTTTCAATCTGTAGTTGTAATTGCTTCTCTATAGTTATAGTCTGGTTCAGCTTGTAGAATCTCTGGATATGTCAATGTGTGTTCATGAGTTTAGAATTCAAAGACTCTAAATGTTCACCTTTTCTTACTCTAATAATGAATGTAAAGTAATTTATGGGAACAAGCCGTTATTCTTGTTCTCCCATTTATTTGAGAGTTCAGATGTGTTTATTACGGGTTGAAGGAGGGTGTGTTAATTCTCAATCCTCTTGAACTATATTATTAGTAATATAGTGCTGAAGGGCTCTCTACCTCCCCACGACGCGAGTGCTACCTGATCTTTATAGGGTTTTTGTTAATTCTTTGAATGCAATTGTCGCAAAGTAGGAAATGCATGATTGCTGTATCAATGGTTTATCTGCGAAAACGCCCTCTCTAGAGTCAATACTCCATTGCTCAGTGCGAGGGCCCTGAGCAAGGAAACCTGCCATACCGTAAACGATCCAAAAAAGACCTAAATGATCACAAAAAAGTGGATAGACGTGAGCCTCAGTAAAGCCAAAAAAATACAAAACCTGAAAGAGTGAATGGCTATAATAACTTCAACCTGTTTATTGTTTTATTTAAAACAAATATTTATGACCCCTCGCACAAAAAACAAAAAACAGAAATACAAATATATTTGCTCTCATATCGTTTTTTTTTTTTTTCCATTTTGACAAGGCAAGGGACCAATGGTTTACTGCAGCCCTCCTAACCACCCTGAAAGCTACAGTCCCTAGCCTGGACACATACAGCAGGTGAAGATAACGCCCTGATAAGGGCCGTATCCTGACAGGAACCTCACCCTGTTAACACTTACCCTAAACAAAAACCTTATCGGTGCCCATCCCAACATGTTTCGATCTCAATATTGAACGCCTTCAGGGGTATGATAAGAGCTTTAGAGACCTTTAGGGAAAGATGGCTAACAACTAAAGCCTAATAAGGGCGTTAATCCTGGGCTTATACTCACAACACTCCCAATGAAAAAGGAGATATGTAGAAATCCAGGAAGACAAGGCGATGAATAAAGATGCTGCATTAGATATCTTAAATGAGACAAAAACAGAAAGCCACAAGTATAAGCAATGCATAGAGCCACATAAGTGAATGAGCATCACAAGAGGGCTAATGATGTTAAACAACACTTACGTTGTCCGCGGAGTAGTGAAATCATATGCTGCGTCTCGCACCTTGTGGAGGGTGTCCCGGGCAAGTGGCTCCGGAGGAATGAGACGCCGAGGCAGTGTACATGATAGGGACGGCTCATAAAGTGCTGCGGTCGCCTCAGTGACGTCAGGAGCAGTCGCGTCACGACGCCCAAGTAAACAATTGGTGCGGTCCATTGCAACCGTGACGCTAGTGACTGCCACTGCTAGATGAATGACTCGTCACGGATATCAGGTACCGCTCGATGCCTAACCCAGAGCTGTAATGCGTCCGCAGGAAAACCGTAACGCAATCACATGAAATGGGGTAACGCCGGTATCTCTTAACAATTGTACAGGTCCAGCGGTTGATGAACAAAACTAGGGTGTTGATAAACAGCACTAAATTCTCATTACTGCCGATTGTTTTAACAGGTATATCAATGACTCAAGGAAGATGAGAGGGTAAGAAAGGGTTATGTGAACCAACCAGGATCTATCGGGCTATTAAAAATGAATGTATTAATTATTGTCCACATAGTTGAATAGTTGTTCAATTTTTTACAAAAGCAGCTAAACGTCCAGATTTTCGTTTAATCCACATGGGGGGTCATTGGTTCAAGGTAAATATCTGAAGCACTCCCTCTGGAGGCATGTCCGACTCGGTCAAATTATTTACCTCGTCCTGATGATGTTGGATTATACAATCAATGCACTCACCGACGTCAGGCATTCATGTCACCCCCATGTTCAATTCTAACATGACGTGACACAGTGGTAATCCTGAGTGACGAATGTCACCCAGTGTTATCCTATTCTTCGCCTCAGTTGTCTCGAGGTTGTGCCTATGTACTGTAGGCCAAACAATGCATTTGATCATATATACCAAATGTGTAGTTTTACTATTGATAATTGATTAAATCGCTCATAAAGGATCTCGTTATTTTCTTTGTCTGAAATATGATAGGCAGTCTGCATCATAATTAGACAGAAGGAACAATCCCCACAGCGATGTGAGCCCTTGCGTTTCCGCAACCAAGTTTCTTTTTTTGGGGGGGCATAATGGCTTTGAACCAAATGATCCGTAAGTTTTTACCAAACGTCTATATGTGATCGACGGATATTCCCCGATCTGTTTCTCTTAAATCTGGGTCATTTCAAGATATGCCAGTGCCTACTAATGACTCAGGGAAACCAAGGGAGCTGCTCTGTCAAATGTGCCTGTAAGGCGCACCGTTGGTTCAATAGAACCATTGTGGGAATCTCCTTTAGACAGGAGTTCTGTTCTATTACACTTGAGAGCTTTTTGATATGCCTGTCTCAGCCAGAAATCAGGGTAGCCTTTTTCTTGAAATTTTTGTCAGGGTGGTTATAGGGCTGCAGTAAACCATTGGTCCCTTGGCCTTGGTCGAATGAGCAAATATATTGTATTTCTGTTTTTGTTTTTTGTGAGGGGGCATAAATATTTGTTTTAAATAAACATATTAAAGGTTAAGTTTTATAGCCATTCCTCTTTCAGGTTTTGTGCTTCTTAGAATGGCAGCATGCATTCAATAACGTTTATTTACTCACATTGGTGTGGATTGTAATGCTTTTATACATAGTAACCATCTCATATGCATTTGAATGGGCTGGTGTTCGTCTGCTGCTCTCATGGGGTTTAGCAACAACTTTTTGTTGTTGTTTTTTGTTTGCTGCCTTTGTTGTGGGCGTTCCCTCCCGGGCGGATGTGCTTCATTCTACTTCCGGTCGGGTAGAGGACTCTCTTCCTGTGTCCACCTGGCGTGTTGATCCTGAGTTGGACAACGTGTATTAAACCATTATTTCTCCCCTAGTGCAAACGTTCGGAACCTTCTATCCCGGCCCCGCATGCCACCTGGTCGTCCTGACCTCTCTGAGTGTGAGAAGTGCCTCATCTTTGGCGCTCACCTAGTATACCCCAAGGGACGTGGTGTATCCACACGATTGTAATGTATATTCTTTCATGCATGCTGTTACGGTAATTTTAGTTTTTGGGAACCGTGTATTTTATTGTTTGTATTATTTGGTACTTACTGAGATTCTTATAGTACTGTTGCCACTTTAGAAGAGTTTTTTTTCCTGATGAACCCACTCTATCGGTGGTGGGGGAAACGGTGGGACAGGGATACGTGTATATTTTAGTCTGTTGTGTGTGGTGGGCGGATGTTTAGTCTAGGTGGCATTACACACTGTAGTTGTATGCATAGGTTGTAGTGGGTAAGGTACTATTTACTAGGGCATTATAGGGTTTCTTTGTAAGGTTCCCTTTGGGGGGGTCGCCCTTTTGTTGGGACGGGTTCCCCACGTATTAGGCAGTTTAGGTAGGGGAATTTTAGGGACTTGTTAGGTTTTTTCAGTAATTTTCTTTAAAAGTTATATTTTTTTATCCCTTTATTTGCCCAAAGGTATTAAATTTCTCTGTGGTTTTTAAAATTTTTGGGGGAAATAAAACTTGTTAAAAAGTACAAAAATCAAAGATTTATAGAAAAATTTAGGGGAACTTCCCGGGTAAGGCTAAAAACCAATAAAAATGAAAGGAGGGGCCCGGGAAAAGTTAGGGAAGACAGAAAGGTATTTTTTGTCCCTCAAAAACGGGTTAAAAGGGGCAGGTCAAAAACACAGGAGACTTTTAATCCACAGCATATGAGGGTCCAGCAGAAAAAAATTGGGTCCATTTATAAAAAATTTTATGTCAATTTAAAAAAAAAAACAAGCTGTCAATATTCCCCCTGCCCAAAGGGCCCGGGGCTTCTCCCCCACTAACCAGTTCAACCTTTTCAATACGATTTTAGACATAAACAGATTTGCCCGATCAATAACAATTTACAAGCATTTTTCTTGCAAAGACAATACCCTTTTTTTGTAATTTTTAACATTTTTAAATTTTAAATAATAATAAAATGAAATATTTTTTTTCCACATTTTTAAAAATTAATAGCATTTTTTTTGGAAATTTGGTTTTTTTTTGATTTAAAAGTGGTTTAAAAAATTTTGGGGGTCTTTGATTTAAATCCACTTCCCATTTTTTAAAACCCCTTCATATTATCCCATACAGTCCAAAATAAAGGGGTCGGGTTTAGTTTCCAAGGGTTGGTTATTTTGTAAACGGTTTTCAGAGATATCCAGAAAACCTTGGGGCTTTTTAAAAATATAACATCACCAAAGATGAAATAAGGGGCCAAATTCGGGAAAATTTTAAAAATAATATTTGATAAAAAAAAAATCAGGGCCAGTAAATAAAAAAGGGGTTTTATAGTATGGATGGTGGACTTTTACAAAAAATTTTTTTTGGAAATTGGGAATACTCATACATATGGGGAAATTTCCCTGGGGACCCCTTTTGCTCACTTTCGGGTTTAAAAACTTTTTATCGTTCTTCTTTTAAATTTAAAGGTTTTAAGCAGTGGGGCCCATTACAAAAAAGGTGCCCAAAAAAATTTTTTTTTTATCAAATTCCCTATTATTTCTTTGGTATAATTCCCCTGAAAGAAAACTCAGGAGGAAATTTTCCCCCTCCAATGAACCCAAAATTTAACTGATATTGGCTCTATGGGAGAAAGTTTTCGGTGCTTGAGTAGGCGACCCACTTCAGCCTTTTAAAATAAACAAATACCGGGGTTTTTCAAAAGGGGAAATAAAGGCATTTTGGGTTTCCATAATGGAAAATTAAAAGGGGAAACAGGGGTAAAAATTTGGGTTTGGGTCTTGGGGGGTTTTAAAGTTTTTTGTTTTCCGTTGTGGCCGGGCGAATGGGGTATGAATGTTTCCGCCACTAGAGGTCTACGGGGGGGAAACCCTCTGCAGATGAAACCCCCGAGGAAAGGGGCTTGGGGGGAAAAAAAGGGAAACCTTTATTTTGTGTCAGTGTTTTATTCTACACTTCCCGGTAACGGCTAGAAATAGCTAAAGGGGAATTGGTATGGGGGTGGCCCCTCCGGGGACAGCTATAGTGTCGGGTGGGGGGCCGGGGCCCCCGCTTTCCGGGTTTCCCCGGGGTTTTCCACCCAGAATTTTGGGACATCTCTGGAGGCCTATAAAAGCCTAGTACTCCAGGTGATCGGGGGGGCGTGGCTGTTACCTGAAGGTGTGAAGCAGCAGAACTGAGAGAGAGCTCTGGCCCCCAGAGGCTACAGGGAAGCCTAGGACACAGTGTGGAAACTGTATGTTTTGAGTGGCTGTGCGATAGGCACAGACCTTGGGACAGAGAGGGACTCTGCAAGTACGTTAGTGGCCAGACGGCCAAGTGTTTTATTGTATGTGGCTGAAGCCATAAAGAGAAGCCTAGTGTTGGAGTGCCATTATCATTCTACCAAGGACGGCGATCCTAAGTGAGAAACCCCCGGGACGGGCCAAGATGGCGTCCCAGAGCTGAGCGGCAGCTTACACCGTCCATACCGCATGAATGAGCCATTTACAGTTTAGAATTTTTTCTATGCAAGTATAGTCAATATTCACACATTACACAGGAGTTTCTGGTTATACTTGTAGAATTTTTGTTAGATTTTAATTATTTCTTGTTTCATGGTCATTTTTTCTGCAGACATCAGATGCTCTTATGGGAGCTTAATTCTCCCATTCACTTGCGAACATTTACATGGCGGTATGGGAGGAGACATATTTTTCAGTTGCTAATCCCTTCTCCTCCCACATCAAGTGGTTTGGTCAATATATAGACGATCTCATCTTAGTGCGGGAGCTGGATGGATATTAGGTGGATGATTTTGTTTCCTATATTAATGAGAATATTATGAACTTATATTTCACTTCTAACTTTAAATCTCAATCAGTTAATTTTTTGGATACTATATTACAAGGATTAGATGGGATGAGGGTTAATATCAGCCTGAACAGAAAGAATGCCGCTACCAATTCGATCCTATTGGCCACTTCTTACCACCCACCTCACGTGATAAATAATCTTCCTAAGGGGGAATTAATTAGGATTAGACATAACGGTGTTGTGGACACTGAGTTTGCCATCTTTGTTCACCTTTCTGTATTTTTATTTATCATCTATATGTGGGTTCATTTTAAGATGTAGATATGCATGGAGGTGACACCCCTAGTCTTCAAGTCATAGCAATACAAAAAGTTATCAGATCTCAACGTGGAGGAGATAATAGGAATGTTCTTTTATTTGGGAAAGCTGGTGGATATTTAACATGGGTTCAAGGCCCCTCGTGGATTTAAACATAAGGCAAGATTTTTCCTATTTTTATTGATTAGGTATATATCGTGTATGGCTGTATTTGTACCATATGTTTACAGTTTTACTACTTCCTGTCCCAGGAAGGAAATGGTAAAATCGCCAAATTTGTACACCCTATTGCATTGTATCACAATGCAAAAGGCTGTATTAACAATCGCACCCCCTATTAGCCAAGCACCCTAGAGGGAAAATCAATATAAAAAGTAAAATTTAAAAAAAAAAAAAAAATTTTCCCCAAATTTTTCCCTTTCCCCCCTAATTTGCTCATTAGGTTAAAGGTTTTAGGTGTAAAAAAAGGAGGGGTGTTTTTAAAAATTTGGTTTTTATCTTTTCTCCCCACTGGTCACGGGGGTTTGATCAACAAGGCCCCCTCATGGCAAAGAAACTGTTGAGGACCGGGAAAAAAAGAAGGGTTGCTTAGATAAAGATGGCTATTTCTAAAAGAAGATTGCAAAACACCTAAAACTGAGTTTACAGCATGGTGGCCAAAAAACCATTCAGCAATTTAACAAAAAGGTTCCATCAGTACGGGCCTACCCTTTGGTAGACAAAAAAAAGGAGTGAAAAGTGCTCAGCATCATATCCAAAAGTTTCTCTTTTAAAAAATAGAATATGGATTGCGGGGGAAATTGTGCAGGGTTAAAGGGGTTTTTGTACCCGTCAGTGCTAGCCACAGGGCAAAACATTGCATAAATTGGTCTGCAGGGGTGTTTGTCCCAAAAGGAAGTTCTTCAATTAATGCTGCAAAAAAAAAAACATGCAAACAGTTTGCTGAAGCAGGCGGGATATGGACAGGATTCCCCGGAAAACCATGCCCTGTAGTTGTTTAAAGCCCAAAAGATAAATTTTATTTGTAAGGTTAAGAGTGTAAGCGAATTTTGGGGGGTATAAACCGGGGAAGGAGTAAAAAAGACAAGTGTGTCTTTCCAAAGTCAAGCATTTGGGGGGGTGTACCCAATGGTTTGGGTTTTGCTGAGTGCGGGAAAGCTGTGAGGAGCTAAAATTTACATAGGAAAAACCCATGAGTGAAAAAACCTTTTGGAAAATGTGACATACTGAAGCGAGCTTGATCCCCCCCTTTTGGAAAAAAATGGGGAGCAGCCCAGTTTTCCCAACATGTTTAAGACCCCCAAACACCCCCCCCAAGACGCCCACTCCCTTGGGGAAAAAAAAATGGGGAAAGGAATGGATGGCCCAAATTTGGGTTCCCCAGACCAAAAACCTGGCGAGAAAATCTATGGGGTATCCTAAAACAGAAGGTGGAGGAGCGCAAGGTCTCTAACGTCCACCTGCTCTGAGATGTCGTCATGGAGGCGTGGGAGAGGATTCCAGTGGCATCTTGTGAAGCTCTAGTGAAATCCATATGAGTGGGTTGAGGCAGTGCTGGAAAATAATGGTGACCACAAAATATTGACAATGTGGGCACAATTTGTCCATTTTCACTTAGGGATGTACTCACTTTTGTTGCCAGCGGTTTAGACATTGATGGATGTGTGTTGAGTTCTTTTGTGGGCACACAAAATTTATACTATTATACAAGCTGTGTACTCACTACTTTACATTGTATCAAAGAGTTACATCTTCAGTGCTGTCCAATGAAAAGATATAATACAATCAGCGCAGTATTTTCCACTAGGCACTGGAGGGTGCATGCACTTTCAAGGGGGCGGCACCGGCTTGAAGAGCGTCTATTTTGTTTTTAACCTGCTCTCTGGCCTTTGAACATACTTGATGGCAAATCTGGCATCTTTCTGAGGGGGATGGCGGGAGAAGGAACACTCACATCCTCTCTCTGTGTCTGAGCACAGTAGCTTGAACAGTGCTGAGCTCTGTAAACTAAGCTCACAGGTGGGGGACAGTGACACTTTCATTTTCTGTAGCCCTGTCTGCTCTTTGCACTTCACTGAGTCTGTGTACAGCTTAATGCTGATTGGCTACAAGTTTCTTGCTCTCTGCTGCTTAACAAATCAGCTTTCAGCTGCACACAGGGCTCAATGGTTTGTGGAGAGCTCACTGACTGCTATAGAGGATCAAAGCACTGCTGCTGCCACCAACCTCAAGTCACCCCAGGATGTCCAAACAGAAGTGTGAGCTACTACTAACAAACAACTGTGACATGGAGAAGGACTTGGGAATCCAGGTGGACAGTAAACTTAACTGTAGCAGCCAGTGTGAGACAGCAGCTTCCAAGGCAAATAGGATCATGGGTTGTATTTAAAGGGGCATAGATGCACATGATGAGAACATTGTTCTCCCATTATACAAGTCACTGGTTAGACCACACATGGAATATTGTGTGTAGTTTTGGGCACCAGTTAACAGGAAACACATTGTAGAGCTTGAACAGGTACAAAGGCGGGCAAAAAAATAGTAAGAGGACTGGGTGGGCTGCAATACCCTGAAAGATTAGCAAGATAAGGGTTATTCAGTTTACAGAAAAGACGGGGGGAAAAAATAAATATATATATTAAAGGTAAAATATAGAGATTTCTCTAAAGATTATTTAAATCCAGGACTGTATCCAGAACAAGGGGGACCCTCTAGTTTAGGAAAGAAGGTTTCTACAAAAACATAGAAAGGGTTCTTTACTGAAAAGAGCTTTGAGACTGTGGAACTTTTCTGCAAGGAACTTGACATGGTAAATTCCTAACAGGTTTCAAAAAGGGTCTGGTGCATTTCTAGAGCGAAATTAAATAAAAAAAAGTTTTTGGACTGGATTTGGAGGGGGTTTTGATCCGGGATTTATTTGATTGCCGATTGGAGCCCGGGAAAGGAATTTTTTTTAAATCGGGGACAAGGGGGTTTTCTACCTCTTGTTTTTTTTTTGCCTTTCCCGGGGATCAAACTTTAGTACAATAGGGACAGTTTAAAAGTCTGTCTTTTTCGGTTAAAAATTTTGTAACCCCC
Organism: Phyllomedusa bahiana; assembly: GCA_025379985.1. Lineage (NCBI taxonomy): Eukaryota > Metazoa > Chordata > Amphibia > Anura > Hylidae > Phyllomedusa > Phyllomedusa bahiana. The sequence continues at coordinate 19,003 of JAODAL010029024.1, read as the reverse complement.
AGTGTTCTTTTGTATGTGTTGTCCGCGTGTGAGGGGAGGGGAGAATGTTGCCAAGTATCAGGCATGCACAAAAGAAAACTTTGAGGTGTGAAGTGGTTAATGTACTGTAAGTGTGGTTCTGGTGTGGGGGTAGAAGTTACTTCAAACACTTCACACCTTACAGTTTTTTTTTCTGTGTTTTGTCCTCAGGTAATAATAAGTCACTGACCAAATCCAGGGGTGAGGAATAAAAGCATGGCAGCCAGGCACACATGGAGAAGGGGAATGGGGGCTGTTTCTGCCTCTAAAAACAGACTGAGCAGGGCAAGTAATGAGAGTAGACAGCCACTGCAGAACATCTTGAGGCTGCAAGATATGCAACTTTTCCCTTCAAATTTTGGTGCTTTAACCCCTTCCTGACATAATAAGGCTCTTCGTTTTTTTTCCTACCCGCCTTCCCGTCCCTAACTTATTTTTTCCACCTACTAGACACTGGGGTTTTTATTTTTTGAGGGGGCAAGATGTATTTTTAAGTTGTCATTGACTAAACATAAATTAAAAAGGAAAACCCCCCCAAAAGGGGGTCTAAGTGGAGTAAAGTATGGAAAAAACATACTTACATTGGGTTTATTTTTATGGTGTTCCTTCTTCAGTATAAATTATATGTTAACTGTATTCTACAGGTCGATCCAATTCCAGTAATACAAAATACATAGGGTTTTCATTATGTTTTAATAATTTTAAAAAAATTAAAACATTCTTTATTTCTTAAATTTTCTCCGCAGTGTCATTTTCTGGGACCAATATCTTTTTTGTTCTTCGATCTGTAGACTTGAGTGACGGAGCATTTTTTGTGGGTAGTTTTTATTGCAACCATTTTGGGATAGATGCAACTTTGATCACTTTTATTCCAAATTTTAGGGGATGTGAAATGACCAAAAAAAGCACAATTTTGCCATTTGGAATTTTTTTCTTCAATAGTGTTTAGGATACGAGATAAATTATGTAATATTTAATAGATATTGTGTAAACAATGCAGAAAGTTGTACCCAGATGGCAGTTCTATTATTTCCTACCTGGGGCAGGAAGTAATAGAAACCAAAATATGGAAGTGCTTCCCTGCATGTTTAAAAAGGGGTGGATTACTGCAGGGGGTGTCGATCGAAGTGAGGAACGGTGCACATCACAGTTTCTCATTCATTTAGATGCTACAGAGTCTAAATGGTTAAACAGCAGGGAACGGAGCCAGCTGTAATTAGCAGTCAACAACGGCCTTTAGTACGGAATTAATCCCCCTTATGGCCTTACCGTTTTAGAAAAACCTATATCCTTCTGGTAAGTAGTTATGCCCTAAATGCGGGGTGGCATACATCATGTATGTCATTGAAGGGTGGGAGTGGGGCTAGTATGTCATATATATCCTGTATTCTTATCACACATTTAGGGTCACAACGAGATAACCCTTTACCGGGCCTTTTAAAAATTTGATGCTTGTACTCTATTGACCATGACATCTAAGGGGTTTAACAGTGAAGAGCTCACCCATTAGCACCTCACTAATACAGTGTGCTCATGGATTGTACAAAGTGGGGCCTCCCCATTTGCCAGGTTTTAACAAGGGAGACATTGATTGCTTGTAAGTTTACTACTGATAGTAAAGAAATCTATTAAAAAAATCTTGTTTTTCCACCCACCTGAAATAATAAGATCATGAGTCCTATTTACTCCAAAAAATTTTTCCCTTTTTTTTTTGGGGGACAAAAGGGGGGGTTTTTGGGTTTTTTTTTTTAAAAAATTTTTTTTTTTTAAAAAATTTTTTCCCAAAAAAAAAGGGGGGGGGTTGAAAAACCCCAAATTTTTTTTTAAAAAAAATTTTTTTTTTTTGGGGAAAAAAAAATTTGTTTTTAAAAAGGGGGGGAAAACCCCCCGGGGGATTGGGGAAAAAATTTTTACCCCTTTTAAATTTAAAAAAAAAAAAGGGGGGTTTAAAGGGGGCCCCGGCTTTTGGGGCCTTTTTAAAAAGGGGGGGGGAAAAAAAATTTCCCCAAAGTTTTTTTTTTTAAAATTTTTGAGGTTTTTTTTTAAAAAAAAACCCAAAAAAAATTTTTAAAGGGCCTTTGAAGGGAAAAAAAAACCCCCCCCAAAAAATTCCAAAAAAAAATTTTTGGGGGGAAAGGGGGAAAAATTTTTTTAAAAAAAAGGGGGGGGTTTTAAAATTTTTTTTTTATAAACCCGGGGGGGGGGGGGGGGTTTTTTTTTAAAAAAAGGGGGTTTTTTTTTTGGGGGGGGGGAAAAAGGGGGTCCCCCCCCCTTTTTTGGGGGGAAATTTTGAAAGGGGGCCCCCGGGGGAAAATTAAAAAAAAAAAAGGTTTTTGGGTTTTAAAATAAAAAAAAAATTTTTAAAAAATTTTTTTTCCCCAAAAATTTTTGGGGGGAAAATTTTTTAAAATTTTTAAAAAATTTTTTTTCTTTTTTTAAAAAAAAAAAATTTTTTTTAAAAAAAGGTTTTTTTTTTTTGGGGAAAAGGGGGGGGGAAAAAAAAATTTTTTGGGGGGGGAAAAAAAAAAATTTTTTTAAAACCAAAGGTTTAAAAAAAAAACCCAAAAAATTTTTTTTTTCCCCTTTCCCCAAAAAAATTTTAAAAATTTAAAAAAAAATTTTTTAAAAAAAAAGGCAAAAAAAAAAAAAAATTTTTTCCCCCCTTTTTTTTTTAAAAAAAAAAAGGGGGAAAAAAAAAAAAAAAAAAATTTTGGGGGTTTTTAAAAAATAAAAAATTTTTGGGGGGGGGAAAAATTTAAAAAAAACCAAATTTAAAAAAAATTTTTCCCCCCCTTTTTTAAAAAACCCCCCTTTTGAAAAAAACCCCCCCCCGGGGGGGGGAAAAAAGTTCTTTTAAAAAAGGGTTCTTTCTTGGGGAAAAAACCTTTTTGGGGGGACATTTTTTGGGGGGGAAAAAAAAAGGGTTTTTTTTTTGGGGGTTTTTTTTTTTTGGGGGGGGGTTTTTTTTTTGGGGTTTTTCCCCCCAAGGGGGGAAAAAGGTTTTTTTAAAAAAAAATTTTGGGAAAAAAAAAAATTTTTTTTCCCCTTTTAAAAAAATTTTTCCCCCGGGTTTCCCCAAAACTTTTTTTTTGGTTTTAAAAAATTTTTTAAAAAAATTTTTACCCCCCCCCCCCCCCAAAAATTTAATATTTTCCCCCCCTTTTAAAAATTTTCCCAAAAAAAAATTTTTTAAAAAGGTTTTTTTTTCCTTTTTTCAAAAAAAAATTTTTGGGGAAAAAGGGGGGGAATTTTTTTTTCCCCCTTAAAAAAAAGGGGTTTTGGGAAAAAAATTTTGGGGGTTTTAAGGCCGGTTTTCCCCAAAAGCCCCAAAAAAAAGGGTTGGGGGGGGAAAATTTGGGTTTTGTTTTTAAAAAGGGGACAAAAAAATTTTTAAAAAAAATTTTAAATTAAAAATTTTAAATTTTAAAAAATTTTTTGGGCCCAAAAAAATTTAAAGTTTTTGGGAAAAAAAAATTTTTTTTTTAAAAAAAAAAATTTTTAAAAAGGGAAAAAAAAAAATTTTCCCTTTTTAAAAAAAAAAAAAAAAAAAATTTTTTTTTAAAAAAAAAATTTTTTTAAAAAAAATTTTTTCAAACCCCCCCAAATTTTTTTTTTTTGGGGGGAAAAAAAAAAAAAAGGGGGGGGGGGCGCTTTTTTTCCCTTCCTTTTTTGGGGGGTTTTAAAAAAAAGGGGGGGGTTTTTCCCCCCCAAAAAAAAAAAAACCCGGGGGTTTTTCCCCCCCCCCCAATTTTCCCCCCCCCCCCAAATGTAATACAGAACAAAATTTTAAAAAAAAGGGGTTTAAAAAATTTTTTTTTTATAAAAATTATATTATATATACTTGTAATATATGTACTTATAACAGATTAGAAACTCCTTTAGGCAAGAGCACTTCTACTTTAGAAGTTATATATCTGGTCTTTCTCCCCTTCTCCTACTTTTTTTTACCCTACACTCGTTTCTTCTTCTCCCCCCTCCCCCTTTCTATCTTATCATACATATAGCTCAACTTCCCTTTGCTGGACCCTCTTTCCCCTGTTTCTCATCCCTCTTTTAGTAAACCCCTTTGGGGTTTTTTATACTAAATTTTTTCTTTTTCTCCACAAAAATTGTTTTTTGATTTAAAAGGGTTTTAGCCAAAAGTCCAAAATTTTGGGCTTTTGTTTCTTTGTTCCAAAAAAAATTTGTTTTAAAAAGATACATTCATTAAATATATATGTTAGCACGTTATAGCATGTATTGATTCCTTGCTCACTGAATTGTCCAATAAATTTTTGCACTTTCCCTTAACCTAAGGTGTGCAGTGGATACGGAAGACTATGACTGAGATTTGCTGGAAGTCAGGAAGGGTCACATCAGCAAGATCCATGGTTAGTTCATTCTGTCTTGTTTTCAGGGTATTAAGGACCAACACCGTAGATGTTGGATAGATATGGATCCACTGGGCCACCGCAAGCGAAGATGGTATAACAGATGCAGACCCCCAGGTCGCTACCCCTGACATGGCTATTCACGGTGGCAGCTGAAGTGCATGACAAAGAACATTGGGTACTGTCAGAGATGACAGGTCACTAACCATAGACAGATGACTAGCAGCAATAAAGACACAGTAGGGACAATAACACAGCAAGTGCGGGATTGGGGACACAGAAAAACACAGCAGTGGCTGTGGCGTGACGGAGACAGAACCGAAACAGGGGCATAACCATATCTGGAACAAGGGCTGTGGCATGGACCATGACAATGAGGGACCACTACAAAGATGCCCCTCTAGATCAGATGAGGCAATCCCCCAATGATGGCCCAAACAAATCTGCCAAACCCCACGTCATCATACATCAGGTGGACCCCTATAGACACAGCAGAGATTATGATGTTTTGGGATCTTGTATTACATAACAAAACCGCCATATCTAATCCATATAACTTTTAAATAGTTCTATTGCAGTCCGTGCATCTCAGTTTGGCGCAAATAGCGCACTTGTACGCAAATTTGGTTACAGATATTTTATAGTAACTAGTGCCTGTTGTAAGCATTGTAAAATGTTGTTGTATATTGCACTCTGTGCGTCTCAGTTTTCAACAAACTATCGTACAAGTGCGCTATTTTCACAAAACTATCAGTTGCTAGTCCTACTGGGCAGTTGTAAATCTCAGGGACTGAAGGAAGATTACTGTTGATTTGGTGTTACGGTTCTTCCACCAGACCGCATTTCACAGATATTTGAAACAATTCTGTTTCTAATCCTAGTTGGCTGCTGTAAATTAGAGGGATTTAAGAATACCGTGATTTCCCGCTTTCCCGCATTTTCCCCAAATAATAGATGTGAAAAACCTTCTTACCTTTTAAATTTTTATCTTTCTAAAACATGGAGCAACCCACGTGGTAAGCGAGCAAAGAGGGGTGAGGCAGGGGGGTAGAGGTAAAAGAGAATGCTCCTTCCACTGCTGTGGACAACAGCAAGCCAGCACATCTCTTGTAGACCCACTTCATCCTGGGTTGGTTCCCTTGAACTCAGAATGAAGATCGTCCCCAAATTTTTTTTCGGGGTTAACGAAACCCGCCCTCTTTTTTCTTCCTCGCCCCCCGCACCCCACGAATGTCTTCAACATTATCGTCAGACCCGTTCAAAATAAAGCGAACGGCCTTTGGCTTTTTTTCGCCCCCACATATGTGACGAGATGTTTGGTCCCTGTGCAAACTGATGGGGGCTCCTACCATTTTCCCATGTCCATTCCAAATAACTGTCATTTTTGTGTAAAAGGGGGCCCCCTTTCCACTGCACCGCGTACCTGCGTGGCTACCCCGCCCTCATGTTTTCCGGTGTCATTAAACATAAAAAATTATTTACCATTAATTTTTTTCGGGGACTTTATACCCAAATTGTCTTCCCTAAACTAGCATATCAATTTTTACTTTTGGGGATGTTAATTCCAGCTTCCCCTCACCTTTTTGGGTGTAATATTAAGCTGTTTTTCCTCCCATAGACTTTAAAGGGTCATCGGGGTAATCGACTATCCTTTATAATTCCCAAATATCACTTCGACTCGTTTAACTTGAAACCAAAAACGCTCATCACATACACAAGTAAACACTTGCTCGATGGTAAGTAAACTTCACAGGCCCCCACAGAAAATTTCAGGACAGATCCACCCCCATGTCAGAATCTACTAAGCCAAAACAGCAAATTTCTTCAGCACATGGACAATACACAAAATTTTTTGACTGTCAAGCTGCCTTTTAAAATGCCAAAAGCCTGGGCTGGAGTAGGGAGCGACCTGTCCCCCCAGGCCTCCGCTGCTCCATAAAAAAACAGCCCAAACACACAAAAACAACAGCTCAAAACTAATTCACGGCAGCAACAAATTTTTTTACTCACCAAACCCACCATTTTGGGAACATACCTGCCACAACAATTTATTCTTTCTCTTTAACAATTAAAAATGGGAAATAAACGGGGTAAATAAGAGGGTATTTACTCACAGTACCAAGTCTTTTATATGAAGTTAAGTTCCAATTAAAATAAGTAATCCCTTCGAGACCATAAATCTGATCCTGCTAATCCCCGTTTAACCTGCAGAGATAACAGGGTCTCCCCTTTAAAAAAGGGTTCCCCCGCCAGATGGCTGTCCCCACAAAACCTTAATCACCCTAAGAAATACAAACGGGAAACCGTCCCCTAGCAAAAAGGTTTTTCCCTATAACTATAGGTTGATCAGGGAATGATAAAAGTGCTTGTCTATCAAATGAAAAAATATAAAAAGGGGGTTTGAGACACAAAGATTTTGGGCTCTACCACACTCAAATGGTTTGCCTTTTTTTAAATCCTAACCCCTTCCCATTCATAAGGCACCTAATTAAAAACACTTGAGGCAGTGTGTTAATTTAGATAGATAGAAAAGGAAAACACCAAAGAACAGCGATTACACCTTCAGAACACTGCGCACACTTACACACTTCTCGATGATGACACGGAGAATGTTCCATTTATACAGATGATTTTATTTTTATGTATAAATTATAAAAACACACATCAAAACATGCAATAACTATTGGAAAAAATGTCACTAATGGCTGGCTAAATATGTGACCTAACAAGAAACTGATGTAAAATATTTCCATACTTTTATTGTGTTACGGCAAATAAAGGGGCCATAAACCAAAAAAATGACTTAAAAAAGGTAGTTTGGTACTTCTTCACGGGAAAATGTGTTTTCACAAAAAACAAATGATTTTTAATAATATATAAATGGAATTGAAAAAATTGCTTTTTAAAAAGGGAATCGAGAGCGCATATGGGGTACAGCTGATTTGAGGTTGAAAACTAAGATAATTGATTTTGAAGGATTAAAGTTGAAAATTTTTTACCAAGCCAAAAACTTTTAGAAAATACCACAAATGGGAGAGACTTTTCTATGTTAGAGAGGGGTAATATGACTCGGAGCAAAAAAATTTTTTTTGTATTTGGAAACCCTGATCCCTGAAAAACATGGGTTACAAAAAAAGGGGACAATTGACTTCCCTGATGGGTGCCATTTAAGAAAAGAAAAGTTTGGGGGCCATTGACAAAGTTTTCTAAAGGTTTTGAATATAAACTTAAAGCAAAAAGGATAGGACTTTGAAAGCCCAAAATTTCCCCGCTTTGGAAAGCAAACTCCATAGATAGTCAAATGCTTTCTCTTTGTCAGAGATCCCGAAGGGGGGGGATTTTCTCCCCCTTTCCCTTTGTAAAATTGGTTTTATAGTCATCTGATGCCCCTGAACCTTTCTACCCCTCGAACCCCTTTTTGGCAGGATAAACAGGGGAAAGATGACAGTACCCGTTAATACGTGTTTGGGAAAAAAATTATATTTGCTGAGAAGGGAAATTGGGGTAAATTTGCAGGACATCAGGGCTTTGTTTTGGTCAGGGAAAGACACTGCAGGAACAGTGTAGATTTTGGGCAAGGAAACAAAAATGAAACTACCCGAATTTTTGATGGGAATCCATAAAAGGTCTCTTTCAACCTAATGGCTAATAAAATAAAAAAGGGGGCTTTGGCATCCCTGGTGGCTGGGAATTCAAAGGTGACTATGTGCATCCTCTTTTGTGACGACTTGCACCGTTTTCCGCTATCTTGGATCGGCTCGGGGGGGGCTTTAGTAGATCGTATTAACACTCCAACTAAGTACTCCAACTGCAACTTTGGTTTCACTGGCCCAACCATTTTTTTTGGGGCCCCAGGTTACAGACAAGTAACCATAAATTTAAAACCTCCCACTGGCCACTTTAAAATGAAACATAAGAATAACCCATCTTCAGTGGTTGGGCCTAATGTCCCACCAACCCCTCTGTACCTCCATACGTACGGTTCCCCCAAGCCTTCGGGGTAAGCCTTCTCCACTCCTTCTGCACTGCCACTACAGACCCCCGCCCCCCGTCCCTGGTAGGGCCTTTTAAAGGCCCAAAAACCTACCCAAAACTTGGGGTGGAACACGGGGGCCTGGAACGTGGAACAGCCCCCATTTTTGCAGCTGTTTCCCGGGGAAAACCACCATTATGGCTGGCATTAGCCTACACGTACAAGGTCAGGAACCAATGTTGTGACCGACAATTTCCGGCTTCCCCCCCCGAGACCGCCCCGGGGGCACTTTTCCAGGGCTTCGATGAAAGCCACCTATGGGAGCACCATGCCACCTTTGGGCACTCTGCCACATTGGAGAATTTTGGGGAAATGGGCTCTGTTCAACTTTTTATAGTACAGAAGTGGTCTCTTTGCAAGGTCTGTCAACCCGTTTATAGCCAAAGGTGTTCTGGCACCTTAAAAGCCAGAGACAACCTTTGCATCCGTAATAGTCCCAAACGGTCCTTTGTATCCCGAAATTTTCAAAGGGGTATCCTGTGCAGGCCCGAAATAGTTTTAAAAAATTCTCCTGGAGCCTGTAAAGGCTAGGGGGTGTTATCTGGCATTTTTTTGTCCAAAGTCTATGTTTTCCCCTATGGGTGATTCAGAAAGGGGTTTCCCCCCACAAATTTTAAATGTATTTTGGGGGCCCGATTCATATTTAAAATCCTGTCAGCCTTTTAACCCTTTTGATCAAAATTTTTTCTTTCCCATGCACATGTTTCTGGCTTGATTTTCACCCCCTGCTTTGTCAACGGATTTGGGATGTTTATAAGGGCTGCGCATGTTGGGGGGACCTTCGACCGGTAGGGGCAAGAATTTACACATTCGGGATGGGAGAAAAAATAATGCTTGGAAAAAGTTGGGATATTTGGCTTTTGGTTGAAAATTTTAGGGGAACTAAAAATTTTTGCACATTTTTTTTAATTAAAAATAAATGAGCTCATCTTTAATTTATATGACATTCCCAAAAATTCAATGTTTCTACTTTTTGCACAAGGGCTTAAAGGAAAATTCCAACAGGTATTTGATCCCGAAACATCTAAAACATTTGGGATTTATTGATTGGGGTTTAAAAAGTCCCCCTCATCATCTGTTCACATTTTGGGCCTCAAAGACCAAACGAACCTTACAATTGATCAACGTACTCAACATTGCGAGGCTTCAAGTAGGATGTTCTCAACAGAAGGGGTCACTGAGTTCGATTGTCACATCAGCAGGGTTGCAAGAGATACAAAGAACTGGATGTGTCACAGAAAGGCAAAGAAGTGGACGTCCTTTGGCTATATACACATTGTGCACCTTTCATTGTAAACAATCCTTTTTGGGAAGGGGATGATAAATCCCACACAACTCCAGCACTTTTAAAGGGGTTTTGTTAACACTGCCTTTTTTTAAGTGTAAATTTACGCTTCAAAAATCAGCTTACAAATCTGCTTCAAAAACGCCGGGATAGAGGCATATTTTGAAGCATATTTGAAGTGCATTTTAAAAAAAATCCTTTCCTCAATGTCTCCAAGGGATTTTACAAGCGGAAAAAACACCTCAAGAATTGATGTCACTTATTTTTACGGCTGTAATTGCATCCAAAACATGTCTCCCAATTTGGCATGTGAAATATGCTTCATGTGAACAACAAGGCAAATTTTACATTATATTCAATAAAGGAAGATTTGAAGCTGTTCTGAGGCTGATTTTAGGCCATTTTCCAGCGCGTTAAGGGAGATGAGAGGCAAACAAGTGTCACGTCAGACCATTCGTAACTGTATACATCAGCATGGTCTGAGCAGTATGTAAGACTTCACTTGCCTCAGTTTACATAGCTAAGAGTCTAGAATCTGGCTGGGTCAACTTTCTAATGACATTAAAGATGGTAAGCGATGTCCAGCACTTGGTAGAGATTTAAAACCTATATCCATCCTTTATTGTCCCAAAAAATCGGACAAAAAACAAAGAAGTGTTACAAACAGACACACATAGCTATTGACGCGTTTCAGGTTTGCAAATGGATCCTTAATAATAGCGTAGCTCACAAGAAACCGGGCTCTCCTTAAATAGCCCGATTGGAGTAACAGGTGGAATTTAACCCTAAACTCACCAATATCACATGGAAAATATATAAAATTACAGAAAATAGCAGCACTCCTTTTGAGATCAATCATGGACCAATATATGCAGGGGGTGCCAGCGGTGACTCTTCGATAAAAAAAAAGCCGATCGATACAAAAAATCCACAAAATCCACGGCACCCCAAAAAAAGTTCAAAAAAAGAAAATAATTTATTCACCCATGTTCACAGAGCAACGTTTCAGCTCCTCCTGGACCCTTTTGTCAGGCAATAATGAAATGACAATGCGGGATATATATAGTGTGAACAATCAGTCATTAGTGACTCATAGAAATCCATTGGATGTATAACAAAGATTGCACCAGCACATACATTAACCGTTAGTAAACCAATACAACTGTGATATAAACGTATATCTTAATCATAACAATCACATACATAGTGAATAGTATGTGTAGATATGTGAAGTGTTAATGCAAGGGGGTAGGGAAAATTTGGGTAGACTACGGAACACAGGCACCATTGCCTCACGAGGAACGGGCGTCCTGCTATCCGAAGTGCGCATGCCCATACATATGGTAATGATAGGAGAAGAGGCTGTCATAGCAACATGACGCTCGCTCACTAATTCATACCATTGCGCATGCTCCATGCTGGCATGTCCTAATCGCAGCTAACCTTTAGCAAATAGCGAGTGAAACGAGGAAAAAGATACATATGGAGCAAAGCGGAGGATAAACGGGAAAGGGATGCGCAGCGATGTCCCTCAAAAATGAGAAACAAAGCTATACCCCCTAAGGATGCCCGTTGATATCAGTCTAACTAAATGGAAAGAAACCACCGCGCCGCCTACAACCCAAAGCCATCCGTTTGGCACCCTCCAGTGCCTAATAAACTCCAATAATTATCAAACACCTCACACGTTGCATATGCACATCACTAGTCATGCAAACCCTTTATCTAGTTTTTAAAGATGTACTCCAAAACCTAACATATTAGTAGAATTAAACAAAAATTCAGAGCTGCATAAAAGAAAAATAGATGTGCAGAGAAATCCGTAAGTTCTATGTCCGACCTCCTTATAAAGATTCCCAAATAAATCTAAAAGAAAAAGAGAAAAAAAATTACTCATCAATATAAAAACAGTATCATATACAAAATCCATCATATAGGGGTTGATGCATTACGAAATAGATGGAAAAAAAGAGGGAAAAGGGGTATATATTCATTTCATTTTATGAGAAATAATAAAATCCACATTTAATCCATTAGGTCTTAATGTTTTTAATCTAAAAATCCACTGTAGTTCTCGTTTTTTTAAACTTTAGTCAGTCTGTCTCCACCACGTTTTGGCATGGGTATGTGATCAATGATCATAAACTTTAAATCATGTTCAGTATGCCCTGCATCCAAAAAATGTTTAGAAACGGGCAGGTCCTGACGCATTTTTCTAATACTAATGTCTAGGTTATTGAGCCGTGTACGAAATATCACATTTAGTTTCTCCCCACATAGAGGAGATTGCAGGGGCACCAAAGAACATGGATTAGCCAGTCTGAATTACATGTTAAAAAGAATTTTATGCGATACTCAATGTGTGTAGAAGGATGAATAAAACTACTTCCCCTCTGCATATATGTACAGTTAACGCATTTCAGACAGGGATAACTCCCACACTAGATACACTGTGATTGTGGTTTGAAAACCCCATTGGGGGGAACCAAAGATTTCACCAATTATCCCTTAAATTCTGGGGTCTCTGGTAAGAGGATAACGGGGGAGCGGAATTCGGGAATACCGGATAGCAATTTTGTATAATAGACCAATGTTTATTGATGATCCTTTTAATACTAAGACTATCCTCACTGTATTTAGAAACAAATACTACACGTTTTGATTGTTTTTTTATTACGTTGTTGCAAGGCCTGTGGACGACTTACAGAGCGAACCTTTTCCACATGACTTTGTAATAATGCTGGCGGGTATCCTCTATCCTTAAAATTATTAACCATTTGATCAACCCAAAAAACTCAAACTTATGATCATCTTCCACTATACTCCTTATTCTAAGCATTTGGCTACATGGGAGTGATTTCACCATAGCCCATGGATGAAAACTTGTATGATGCAACAGATTGTTTTTGTCAGTGTGCTTGACATGTAATTCCGTGGTTAGACGATTAATCACAGATAGCACCTTGGTATCAAGAAATTGAACTGCCCCTCAGAATACACCAAAGTAAATTGTAAAACATTATCAATAGAGTTTCAAGTACCCATGAAAATCTAAAAGTTCATCCATGGTACCTTCCATTAGGAAGACGTCATCTATGTATCGCCACCATTGAAGGTTTTTCAAATGGTGGGATACATAGACAAAGTCCTCCTCAAATCTTGTCACAAACAAATTTGCGTATGTTGGCGCAACGTTTTGGGGCCCATGGCGTGCCCATAATTTGTAAGTTTAAAATTAAAACTTGAAAGGAAAAGTAGTTACAAGTAAGAACCAATTATAACAATGTAATGATGAACTCTTTACTAGCCTCTTTATAAAATTCACTGCCACAGAGTGTTTTTTGAATAGCTTTTATCCCTTCCTCATGCTTAATGGAGGTATAAAGGCTAACAATATCAAATGATGCCAAAATAGCCCCAGTTGGAATCTTTATGTTTTCAATTTTACATAGAAAATCAGTTGTATCTTGTATAATGGACTTTGCCTGTATCGCATACTGTCTAAGAATCTTTTCTAGAAATATAGAGATATTATTAAACAATGAAACCCTACCCGAAACAATAGGGGTCCTGGGGGATTATTTATTGATTTGTGTATATTGGGTAGAAGATATAATATTGGGGTAACAGGAAATTTTATTAACAAGAAGTTTTTTAACGCTTGATCAATAAGACCAGCTATCATAGCTTCATCTAGAATTTTTGAATTTTTTTTTATTAAAATCCCATTTTGGATCTTTGTTAAGTTTATGATAAACTCTAGAGTTACTTAACTGACGATGTGCTTCTTGTAAATATAAAGATGTATCCATTACAACAACAGACCCGCCTTTATCGGCTGGCTTAATAGTTAAATTATTGTTATTCATCAATTCACATAAAGCTACATATTCTACCGATGTTAAATTAGGATGCATACATTTTTTTTCTCTATTTAAATTTTCCTAATTTTTGTATATCTTTTTTAAAACCCGCTCAATAAAAGTTTCAATGGCATGAGAATTAACAGATGGCATAAAATCACTGCTAATACAAATTAAGTTTTCCCTTAAAACAAAAATCAGGGTTAGTAGTTGTTATCATTAGGGTTATCAACATGATCATGGGACCAAATGCGCAACTTTTTCTGTCGAAAAAAATAAAGCAAATCTAGTTCTAAATCAAACCAGTCAGTGTATGCAGTAGGGCAAAATGACAATCCCTTAGATAATATATCCAATTGTACCTTCGTCAGAGTAATAGAAGAGATATTAACCACCAATGAATCAGTTAGTTCTTTTTCTGTTGCTGAACTTTGGATAAGGCACGCCTGTTCGCTTTTTGTAATCTGGTTTTTCCTGGTTCTCCAACGTCGACGGCCCCCTCTGCGTGTACGTTTCCTGGTGCCTGACGTACCTCGATATATATATAGTAAATCAGTTTTATAGTTCAAACCTTTAGGAAATCTAGTATCCATAATAAAGATCCAGAATGCTTCTCTGTCAGTGAGAAGTTTTCTACAATCACCTCCACTGGTAGGGCAATTACAGTAACTGTTTGAATTGCTAAAACTTTTAAATAGTTGACAGAGCCCCTTATGTATGTCACGAAAGTGATGTGATGCACCGGAAAGGAAGCAATCCACTATGTTCTATATCATATACATGTTCTCTAATTCTTTTTATATAAACATCTAGTGGGACATTTGTGTTTTCAGCCAATATAGTTACAGCTTGTACATAGGATCATGTATAGAACATATTTGGTCTGACAGTTTATAAATGTTTTTATCGAGTATTGTCGTCCCATAATCCCTGATGTCAATGACGTACTTTTTTTAAGAAAATGACATAAACTACATCTGCTTTTGCCGCATTTATAGCATCCGTTGTTTTTTAACCAATTGTTGGTATTTTGGGGCGAAGATGGTGCCCCTAGGGATCAACTCCTGTATTTAATATCCAAAATGAATGCATTTCTTTGTGACTTTTCTGTGGACTCTTTGAGAATCACATGAAAAGACATGACCCTTAAAGGGGTGTTGCCACCAAGGTAATTCATGTCCTCTCTTCCTTTCTTCAGCATTCAGTGTGCTCATAAAGGGGCGTGTGTGATTTGTTTGAACTGCGTACCATGTGACCCAGCAGGCTGATATCACCATGCCTCTATCCACAGTGTGCTCACTCTAGTCAAACAAAGGTCTGTTTATGTAAAGAGGTGTGAGTAGCTATAATGTAGTTCAGTGGTTACAGTTTTTGCCTCACAGCACACAGGTCCTAGGTTCAAATTTTTGCAGGAACCAAACCTGTGGATTTTTTTTCTCTTTATCAATACACATACATAATTGATGTTTATTTTTTATTTATTTTCACTGTTTGACTAATTACTAAGGAGTACAGAGGACAGGAGTACAATAACAGCAGTTGGGGTTGAAAACTCACTCAGCAGTGAGCTGAGGGAATAGACTGACAGTAGCTTCCTGAGAGCAGTCCCTTTAGTAAAGAAAAAATGAAGGTGTTTATTCCATGGTTTTTGCAAACAGGAGGAAAATACAGGCTTGTGATAGACTTGACTTTACTCAACCGGTTCCTGGTCACTTTTAACATGTAGTCCATCAGATCTGTAACCAACATTTTACAACTACAGACCTGAGTGATGTTCTTTTGCATATTCCTATTCTGCCAGCCCACAGACATTTTCTCAGGATTGCAGTGGTCAATCAAGGTATCGGTCATCATTTCCAGTTTACTTGTCTTCCATTTGGCATAGCTTCTTTCCCTAGAGTACTCACCAAACTTGTAGTAGTATTGGCCACTGCTCTCAGGTTAGAATTTCCAAACTTGGACGGCTGGTTTATCTGAGCTACCTCCAATCAGTTGTTGGCAGATCAAATCCAACAAACCCTGTGAGTTCTGCAGGTCAATGGCTTCCTTATTAATAAAAAGAAATCTGTTTTAATACCTTCTCAATCTCTTCTCTACCTTAAGTACTTAGGAAATCAAGGAAGAGAGAGCATAGATGATAGCCATTATCCAATTCTGTACCCGCCAGGCTTGGTTTCCACTACTGTTCATACTCTAGAGGCATATTCTAGAAGCTTCCAGCCCATCCAGGCCTTCTTCATCAGTCAGATTACTTCCATGTGGGACCACAGATTCTATATTTTTCAGTTTGGAAACTGGCAGAAGAATATTAAGAGAGAAAGTTCTACTCTAGTTAATACCCTACTTGCAGCCCATAGGAAGTTGATTTCCTGAACATATAGTAGAATTTAAAAAATCATTCATGAGTGGTGTGCCTTCAAGCAAATTGCATCTCTCTTTCTTCCATTTATATTGAAGTTCTTCAAGACAAGTTTCTAAAAGGCCTGAAGCTCAAGACGCCTAGAGTACATTTTTTTGCCTGGTTCAATCAAGTCTTAAAAAGAAGATTCTTCCTAGTCCTACATAATCTTAAACCACTAATAACAAATCTCCATCTGGGATCTTTGTCACGGAATTCAGGCTTTGGCAGACAATTTCTCTCAAGTGCTGCTCCAATTCAAACCCTCACCTCTCCTCCCCTGGGAAGGATATATTCCATTCCATAATGCCTGGCCCAGATGCGTAAGTTGTCCAGTCCACTATGTAGTCCATTGTGTAGTCCATTTATATTGAAGTTCTTTCAAGACAAGTTTCAAAAAGGCCTGAAGCTCAATACGTCTAGAGTATATTTTTCTGCCTGGTTCAATCAAGTCTAAAAAGAAGATTCTACCCAGTCCTACATAATCTTAAACCACCAATAACAAGTCCCTATCTGGGATCTTTTTCACGAGATTCAGGCTTTGGCAGATAATTTCTCTCAAGTGTTGCTCCAATTTAAACCCTCACCCCTCCTCCCCTGGGAAGGATATATTCCATTCCGTAAAAAACCTGGCCCAGATGGGAAAGTTGTCCAGTCCATTATGTAGTACATTATGTAGTATGTGTAATGAGGCCAGGGGTTTGCTTTTTCATATGATTTGGACCTGCTCTTATATCCACCAATTCTGGTCTGAGGTCCATGCTTTTATAAATGAAAAATTAGGTCTTCCAGAAATATGTGCCCAAGAGAACAGTCTATTGGGACTGGTGAATGATCTAGCAGCGAACGGAGATTGTATGGGTTATTGCTGTTTTATGCTATAAAATCTATGGTACTCAGTTGGAAGTCGCCAAAGTTGCCTTCCCTAGCGCATTGGAAAAAAATTATAAAGACTGATCTACAAATGTACAAGCTCACCTATGAATCTAGAGAAGTTCCATAGATATTCTCAGATGTGGGGGAGTTGCGGGTAATGGCAACAAAAGCTCCATTGTCTACATGTAAAAAAGTAGTTGAAATCTGCATAGAAGGTTCCAATCTATTTAGATCCTTGGACTATCTGTGCAGTTCCAAAGACCTAGAAAGAGTTATAAAGCAAGGAAAGCTTCTCCTGCAAGGTGGATCAATAGCATGGTGTCTTTTTGTTACAAATCTCATAGCCAGAATTAATTCCACTAGTTCTACAGCTACTTCCTGGGCAGCTCCAGCTAGGATCTCAAATGGGATCAAATACTGTATGTAAACCAGCAACATGGGCTTCTTTGTGCACATTTGCCAACCATTACAAGCTAATTATTTCCACTGCCAGCGATTCAGCCTTCGGCAAACAATTGCTCTTAAGTGCTGCTCCAGTTCAACACTCGTCCCTCCTTCGACTTCATTGCTTCTTAAAGAGAATGTGTTATCAGAAAATGACCTATTGTTTAACTCAGTTTTCTCAAAATAATTCTTATTGACGTCATTGCATAGATACAATAAATTTTTTAAAGTAGCAGCTTTTGCTGTCATTTTGAGTTTACAGAATAAACCAATATCCAAAATTGTATATGCTCACCTTAGGCCATTTTTCAAAATTACATAATACAATTGGATTCTTGGGTTCTCAAGCATGACCATTTGGCCCAGTGGAAAATAATATTCAAAGTGGATTAATCACATTAAAAACTTGAATAAGAAATATAGCAAAAATATAAATAGACTCACATTTAACTAACTTAGCAGGCTGTCCCGGACACATCCCCACATAAGAGGGCCACGTTATATGTAGACAAATTCCATTGTTCTCTTTCAGTACTTCAACATATGTTTCCGAACATTCCAATCACATGTGGGGGTGAGGAAGATAGGAGATCTTTTTTACCAAGGACACTTTAGGACTTTTGAAGATCTAGTGCAACAGTACTCTATCCCACACCATCAATTCTTTATTTACCTACAGTTGAGGCATTTGATTCACTCTCAGAATTGGCCATCCAGTCCTCAGACTCCAACTCTCTACCATAATTTCCTTTTGAAAAAGCTATGTCATGTTAGAGGCTTGACTGTCGCTTACCAGACCCTATACGACATTGATGTTGTTGTTATAACTTGTGATGTGCTGATCTACTATGTTTTTGTAGAATTTTTTTAACATGGCAGTGGTTATGTTTTTGCTTCCCCTCCCTACCCTTGTCCCTTTCCCCTCACCTCCTTCTGTTGTTACACACTGCTTTACATAGTCTTTATTACTTATTCAAATGCATATATAGCAGCATGAATCAGCTTAAAGAGTGTTTACCTCCATTAATGACATGTTGTTGCACTGTCTGCCAGTCATCTAACAGCAGGCAGGTGATATCAGTTTTCTTAAGTAATCGTCTTTATGACAAATTTATGTCCCTCCTCTTTAACTGATGTTTTTATGTTAAACACATTTTCTTTAAAAAAGTGGTTGTGTTTTTTTAAATTTCCCAAATCCTAAAATCCTGCAGTTTTCACTTTGGCCACTAGACCTAATAATAGTCTGACACTTCCTGTTCTGTTGAGGAAACGTTTCAGTTGTCTCCTCATTATAAGCACAGGCAGGGTTACACTGAATGGTGACGCCAATGTGTATAGATAATACAGGATCCACCATTCACAATATGAGTTAGTCACAGCTCACCCTCTCCATCTCCCTACATAGTAATTTCCTCCTACCGTGTTTCCCCGATAGTAAGACACCCCCGATAGTAAGACGTAGCGGGGAGTTTAGGGACGTCGACTAATGTAAGACGTACCCCGAAAAATAAGACGTAGTAAACTACGTTGTCTGCGCTCGGGCGCTGCGATGGCCCGGGCGCCGACAGGGACGCTTCAGCTATATGCGGTATCGGAGCGCTATATGAAGCCGAGTGAGCGACAGGCCCGGGCGCTGCGTGGCCCGGGGATTCGCGATCCCTTCCTATATCGACTCCCTCCGGGCGCATTAGGGGAAGGGGTACACTGGGGCGGGCA